>CANXYC012106177.1:0-92286 GCA_948193065.1 Aleurites moluccanus | reverse complement strand
TTTATTTTCAAATATTTATTTCTTTAAAATATAATAAATTTCAAAAATTCTTTTATATTCATAACTTTAATTAAATATTCATAAAATAATTATTACTTATAAATATAATATAATTTAAAAAAAAAATATGGGTATTACATTAACAATCTCAATTCTTCTGTGAACCAGGATAGTACTAGTGCCGTGTCATAATAGTGGGTAGCTTGGAAATTCACCTGAAGAAAACTTGGGGAAATTTTTATTGATGTTGAATCCTGATGCCTTATTTTTATCCTTAGATTGTTTAAATTGCTACTGCCAAATATGTCCTCTTAGTACATCGTTCTTCAAGATTATGCTCGCTGCTCCGATGCCAAAACAATAATGCATTGAACAAGATTATAGGGTCCTGACCTTATTTATTCGAGTTGCTGATCTTGTTACTTTATTTCATTTTTTTTTTTTAATTTGAGAGCATGAATCTGAGAGAAAATTGTGCTCATTTTTCATATTTTGGCAGTATTCTGCCATCTTGCTTTCTTTTTGTGTAACACAACCAGAGAGTTTTAACATATACTGAAGGCATTGGAATTTTATTACTCCTGAGAAGTGAGAATTTGACACCCAAGTGAGAAAGTGAGTTTTAACAAGCTATCCTTACGCCACCCAAGTGGTTAAATTTGGCACCATTTTCTCCTTTGCATCATGTATCTTGTTGGCATCCCTCCCCTGCATTCTTTTATCCAAGCACTACATTGAAAGAATCACTCTCTTTCTCCTGATTCACCAGGATTTTGTTAGTCTTGAAAATTTCGAAGTTTTGGAGTTTAATTAGGTAAAAGGTAAATTTTGCACCATGTATAGTCAAACACAGCCCATCTTGTTCTCCATGTCTCTTCAGGTTTCCAATACAGAAGCTACCCCTGCCTTTCCCTCTTCTTTTAAATTATTCTCATTTCTCTTTGAACATGCCATTAGTTGTGCTGATCTGATTATGGTGCAAGCAGTTATTCTTTATGCTTTCTTCTTTTTCATATGCAGATCCATAGCAAGATTTTAACAGTAATTGCAATCATCTGTGAGATTTGTGCCCTTATTTGGTGAGCTTCTCTTTAGCCTTTACCCACTGGACGCTTAATATATAATCTGAACTTTACCTTATAGTATTTTCAATATTATATGGACAGTCAATATAATAGATCATTCCAGCTTGATGGATATACTGCAGTAGTATTTACAATATTATTATTTTGTCCACTCTCTATATGGCGAGATCTCTGTAATAGAATTTCCTATTTTAAAGATGAAATTTTCTGTGTCATTCTCAATGGTTGTCCAAACCTACTAATATTTTCTAGTGGGAACCATTTCAGGTACAGTCTGAGTTACATTCCTTTTGCTCGGAGAATGGTGTCTAATTTGATGATGCGATTTTGTGATACTGAATTATGGATAATGCAATTTCAAGGAGATTGAGTGCCTGGGAGGCTCATTGGTTTCTGGCTTTGTCTTCCTGGATTTTGCCTGCCCTTTTCCCAAATTTGAGTTGTCTTGTTTTTATTTATAATTTACCTGAGTGCAGCTTGTAAACATCACAGTTGTTAACGGACAGGACAGTACATGCTTAAAGATTTATTGATTCTAGTTCCAGCTTCAATTGCTTTTACCCCAAATCTCCCTTAACATTCCTCTGGTGCGGAGACCTTTGTTGCTGAGGTCCAGGGAAGAGAAGCTTAGCACGTGCTTTTTATTTTTGGTTTTGAATATTGGTTAAGCCAAGCACATATTAACTAAACGTTTAGATTCTTGTTGAAAGATTATTTTATCCTGTAATGTGAGTGTGCAGGCGCAAAAGTAAATTGTGCATCCCTAGTTTTCTTTGGAATAAGTTCTTGCATTTTCCCTGATAGAGACAAGAAAAGTAGTAACACTTTGCAGAGAAGCACCAGTTGCAGCCCTAACTTGTAGTGCCCATGAAAAACCTAAAGATGAGCTTTGCTTTGCTCAGGGTTCTTGTTGTATGTAATTGGTCTGATTGGGCTGTCTATGCTTCGAACTTTATGTAGTTGGGCCAAAGGTGGTCCTGCTGTATTATCTGAAAAGGATTTTATGGGATGCCAAGCTGCTGCTCATTAAAGAATGGAGTAGTGGCTCGTGATTGTGAATGAGGATCACTCGCAAATTCCACTTGTTAATAACCCTAACGAATTGAAAAGATGATTAATTAACACTATTCTTCATAATCCCAATAAAATGTAAAAATACTTAATAATTTAGTTATCAAATTCTTACTTCGTTGTATAAAATAAATAAGAGGTAAAAACGTTGGCACAACGATCAGAAATGTCACTTCTAGTATCCGATATAGGAATGTACTAAAAAACAAGTGTTGAATATCTATTTGGTTGTGTTGGGAGGACAAGGACTTGTATCTTTTCCTTTCACTCTTTCGACAACCAAATGGTGACCACGTCAGTTATGAATAAACTATAAACCATACAACAAACACCCATGTGATTGGAACTTGAAACTAAACTCCAACATTCGAAACTACCTTATTGGCAGCTACCTACCCCCATATTACAATGTGCCTCTACCATGCCTTCCCTTGCTTTCCCTAGATCTAGTTAAACTTATACGGTTATTCCCCAAGTTGATGAAGCTTTTCATCAATCAATACTTACCACCAACTTATTTTTTAGACCAAACGATCTGTCCTTGTCTATATATATATAATTAATGTCTATGAAAGTGTCTTAAAAATCTCAGATTTGACAACAGATTGTGCAAAAGCTTTGTCTTTATAAAGATATTATAAAGAATACATACTTATCAAATTGAGATTCAAATCAATTTCCCAATTTAAAAAAAAAAAAATTCCAAATTAAAATTACCATTTCAGTAAATAATAAAAAATAAAAACAGGATACTGTTGCTCCTCAATCATTTGATGCATGGATGGAATCAAGGGAGACAAGAGAGAGTCTTGATCCCTAGAACATATTCAATTACTTAAGCGATTCAAAAATTCCCTAAATCATGTACAATTACTTAAGTGATACATAAAAAGTATTCATAATTTTTTAATTTGTTTACTAAAACCCTTCAAAAATCATTAGTCTTCATAAATTATATACAATTATTGGGTACATGAAAAATACTCTTAATTTTTTAATTTATTTATTTTAATCCCTAAAAATCATATATAATTACTTATAGGATATATGAAAAATAGTCTTAATTTTGTAATTTGTCCACATAAACTCATTAAATTCATATTTTTCTCATAAAATTTTATATAGTTAATAAAAATGTCTTCACATTTTTCAAAATTTCATTTATATATATATATTTCAAATGAAAATATACATCTAAACATATTATTCTTCTAAATTTTATTTATTATATATAACTTTTATATATTATATTAACTTGTATATATTAAAAATATTTTATTTTAATTATTTAAATAATTTATTTAAAAATTATAATTTCATATTTTTCTTTTTAAAAGCATATAAAAAGTATCGAATTCTTTAAAATTTTATTTTCTTATCTATAAATCATATTATAATTTCTACTTAAATATTTTCGTATGTAATTATAATACTTAAAAAAATTATTTATTTTATCTTGTATCGATAATTTTTTTTTCTTCTTATTTTTGACCTTCCAATTTCTAAAAGCGAATTCCCCCCTTATTGGATGAACGAATGAATTAAAGAAATATAAAAAGGATCATGACCTGTAACCTCTCAACATTGTAAAAAATTTTAATTCTAACCACTTGAAACAGAAGAAAAAAGATAAATGATATATCATTATTTTATTTTATATTAATATTCGTTTTTTTTTATATTCAATTTATTTGTATAAGAGTTGTTTAATAGATATAAATTTCTTGATGTGTCTAATATGTTTCAATAAAAATTCAAGATTACAAAAGTTTTTGATAAAAATTTAGGTGTAAAATTATGCATTTGACTTTTATATTTTTTATTTATTTATTATTTTTATATTTTATTTGATTTTAATTGATATTCCAACTCATGACAGTTTTGAATTTTGAATTTGATTTTTTTTTTTAATTTTTTATTACTAAATAATTTTTTTTATATTTACATTAATATATAAAAGACAATATCTAAGAATATTTGTCAAGCAATTTTTTTTTTTTTTAAAGAGGATGATTAATTCATAGATAAATAAAATTATTAATAAATTGAGATATTGAGTACAAGAAACTTAAGAAAATAAACATATCATAATATATATATATATATAATGAAAATAAATCTGCAAAAGAAAAAATAAAATACAATAAAGGAATAGTTTCTCCTTCATTGATTTTGAAATTTCTTGTCATCAGCATTGATGAAATCCAGATCTCACTTTCTTAAAGACTATAATTAAGAAGAAATAATAAAATTTGTAGAAAATCAATTTATCAAAGAGCACTAAATTGTTATAAGTATAACTCCCACGAATTTCATTATGCAGATATACTCATCAATTTTTCAAAATTAATAAAAATATGAGTGCTTGAAAAATAACAACGGTTAATTATTACTAAAATCTTCATACGCAATTTTGAAATAATAAAAATTTTAATTTTAGTTGCATAAAATAGATAAAATAATTCACTATTTTTTAAAAAAGGAGAAGGAATTCGAGGACTTCCAAAAAAATTAGATAAAACATAAACTAAGTAAAAAGGGCAAAAGATGAAGGGGGAGACGACATCTCTGGAAAAAGACTCAGAACCGAAAATTTTATGTAACTTCAATTTCAAAAGGGTGAAACCCATAACATCAAAAGTATATAATGTCAGTAAGCAAACATAATTATGAATAGTTGGTTTTGGTCTTCCACGTGAAACTCACCATGCAAGTGGGAAATTTTACGTGGACGCATTGTAGGAGATGAAGGAGCAAATCTTTGGACATTTAATCTACCACTACCACACACACATATGTAAAAATTGGGTACCACATTGTCATATCATATATCAATATATAATTAAAGATCCAACACATGCATAGACATGATAGTTATTAGTTATGGCAATGTCGTTTCAATTCAAAAATTATTATAAACTATATATATATATATATATACTTCTATAAAAAGACAAAAAGAATTAAAAGCAATTTGGCATGTTATTTATTATTTATATAAATAAAAATTAACTAATTAAGATAAAGTCATAGATGGACACGTACGTATCCTTTAATTTTTTAATTTTCATATAAAATTATATTTTAATCTTTAAAATTTATAAAATCATCATTTTATTTTAAAAATTTAATTTTTTAAACTCTAATAAATTATTATTTAATATAATTTTCTTTTTATTTTTCTCTTTTGCCCTTTAAATTTTTAAAATTTTTTTAGATAAATTATTATTTAATCCCTTAAATTTACTAAATTTAATAAATTAACTCATCTATTTTAAAAAATTAATTATTTAGTTTCTAATAAAATATTATTTACTTTCATTTTCTTTCAATTTTTTTTCTTCATTTCTTTTTATTTTCATTTTCAATTCCTTCATTTTTTTCAATGATAATACAATAATTTTTAATTATTTATAATTGAAATATATTTTTATTTTATTATTTTTTATTTTAAATAAATTTATTTAATTATTATAATATTTCTTTTTAATTTTTTTTTTTTATCTTGGACGTCCTCCTTTCATAACAATCCTAGATCCGCCCTAGTATTTGCATGCTGGGATTTTTTATTTTTTTTTGTTGGAGAAGGTCACAAACACATGCTTTCGTATTTGGTTGATTTTTTAAGCCCAAAAGTATTTTTATTTAATTAATTAATTTATATATTTTCTTTAAGGGGGCTAAGAGCCGAAGACCCATTGGCCTTTGTTGATACTTAGTGTGATTTTGTATCCCATAAGAGGCAGAGTTTAACAATAAACAACAATTTAATTATATTTATTTATGATAATTAATCCATCAATATTAAACAAGCTGACTTTGAGTTTCTACATGCAGCTAGTGGACAATCAACTTATATAGCAAAGTAAGTATATTTAATTATTAATTAGTTGATTAATTATATAAACTAAACTTTTCATTGGCGTAATCTTAGCATAACCCACGCAACTACCATCAGTAATACAACAATCTAACAAAGCAAATTTAATACAAACTCTTAAAAAAAAAAAGTCTAAACATGCACAAATTTTATATATTAATTGTACATAAATAAACAAAATAATAGTGACAACGTCTGATGTTAATTATAATATTATATTTAGTTTAAATAAAATCTATCAATTCCTTGAGCTTTGTGATTTAAAATATTAATTATTGTTTTAATTAATTAAAATGGTCAAGTGGCCATTTGTTTATAATTGATCCAACTTTATTCTTTGTTCTGATTGATCCTTGAATATGATGACATTAATTAATTATTTAATTTAAGAGCGGATCTTACTAAAAAAATAATGTTAATTTGAATGACTCCATCCCTCCTCTTTTTTTTTTTTTTTTCTTTAATATGTCCATGAAAGCTATGTGACAGTATTTGCATTAGTTGTATAAAATAAGTTTTGGTTCGGATTATAGTCAAAAAAAAGTTTTGGCTCGGATGAGTTCCCGAACCTAGGACAAGCCTAGGTTCGGATTGAGTTAATTTTATTAAATCACTAATCACACAATAGTTTAACAATAAGTTATTGATTTAATGGTACTTAAATTATTTTTAAAATTATTATGATCCCATTTAATTTAGTTGTCATAGTCGTTTTAACCAATGGCTGAAAGCTAATAACTGATTTTTGTAAGTGTTTAGTAAATTTATTATTTATTATTAGTTATTAATATATGTAATGACTATTAAGAATAAATATTATCTTTTATCATTTTATTTAAATATTATTTTAAAAAAAATAATTTAAATTTTGTTTGATTTAGTTATTTGTAGCGGCTGTTAGCTGTTGTTAACCGTTGATAACTAGTAGCTGATAGCTGGTGATTGTTATATAATAGCTGATTGTTTTAAGTGTTTGGTAAAATTATTATTAGCTGTTAGTTGTTAATATATTTAATAATCATTAAAAATAAATATTAATATTTATTTTTTATTTAAATATTATTTTTAAAAAAATATAATTTAGTCTTTTTATTTAAAAAAATATAAACTTTGTTAAAAAAATCTAAATTTAGTTTTTCTAAATTATTATTATTTGACTATCTAACAGCTAATAAATGTCAATAACCAAATAGGTATTATGCAGCTATTAGAAATTTAAAAAACTAACCGCTACATAAAAAAAATTTTATAAAACACATACTTAATATTTTTATTTAAATAAAAAGGAGTTTTTAAAAAAAAAAATAAATAAAAAATTTAAATTAAAACTTTTCTAAACGACTGTTGTTTGAGTATCTAACAGCTATCTAATAGTTAACAGCTGTTACTAATCAATAAGTTTAATACAGCTGTTAGAAATAAAAAAATTAATAATTGTATAAAAAATTTTTGCCAAACACCAATTATATCTCATTTGTGGGATATTTTATACTGTAGCATTTTGATTTCTTTACCTTATTTATATATAAATATATATATATATATATATATATATATATATATATATATATATATATATATATGTCGAATTTAAATATTAATTAAGAATTTTATTTTATTTTTAAAAAAATCTTATATATGTGTTTAATATTTTTAAGAGTTCACGATTAAAATATAAAATTTACTGCAGCTTATTGAATTTTTTTCTTTTATATTAACCCTATGAATTAGTTCTATCACTAATCAATTATTGTCTAATTAATTTTTTACTCCTTTTAATGATAAGAAAAATCTCAAATTGAAGTCATACCAACTACTAGAAATTTTAAAAATTTACAGGCTGACTCACCCCATTTGCTCAGCTACTTCCAACTATATTATTCAAATATTTCATGAAATTAATTAGTTAAAACCCTATGTGAATACAAAAGAAATTGCAATATTAGCTTTAATTTCTTGGAATTTATATATGCTGAAGAAATCAGGTTGCAAATGCCTTGTAAGGGTGGTGGGTGGGAATATAAAGTGAAGAAAACTTATTCCTATGTTTTTTCCACTAAAATTTTCTTCCATTTTTTTTTTCCAATAGTTTGTCAAGTAATTTCCTATTATATAATTTTTATTTGCTCAGAGCAAGCAGCTGAGCAAATAAAATAAACTTTTTATTTTTTTTTCTGTTATTTATTTTCAATAGTGTTCCAATGCCTTGCATATGTGTTTCTTAAGCCATTGGGGTTGCATATTAAATGAATAAAAACTACTCCAAGAACACATTCTATTTTCTGTAGAACATTATAATTTTGTTTGTGTTTTGAACATCCATAAGCACATTCTTAATAAATAATTAAAAAGGTAATTAATGTCTTTTCAATCTAATTTGGGAATGGAATCAAATACCTTCGAATAATTCCAAAAATGTCAGTGTGTTCACATGGTTTCAAGGAAAAAAAATGTTTAATCATAAATTGGTTTGAAATTTTAAGAAGTAATTAATTCAAATAAAATTATATAACTTTATCAAAAAATACACTATATAGAAGAAAAATATAAAATTTCACCTATAATTTCTTATTAAATACCAATATCTTATAAAAATTTTTTTTATTCAACTTATTTTTATATAAATTATGCATATAATTTTATATATTTTAATCATTATTTAGCTGTTTTGAGGACTCGTTAATAAAAAATTTATTAATTTAAAATTTTTAATGTTAAAATAACTGTTATTTTTTAAAAATAATAATAAAAAATAATAGGGCAATTGTCAAAGGTAGGTAGGTAAATTTTGGTGACCATGTGAAATGTTAAATATGCTAAATTTCTGAATGGATAGGAAAAAATAGAAGGTAACATAATATTATGAGTTAGAAACAGCTTATAAGTTGTTGTGACATTTTACATAACCTAATACTTGACCACAAATGTATAATATGTTATATATTTTGACATTTTAAAAATTATGTGTAAGAAGAGATTATTCAGTGAATCTAGTGTATACCTATAAATCAAAATTGGATTTATCAAATTAAACCCCACTAAAGCACAATAAATCTAAAGCCTTGCCTGGGAGTTAGGTGGCATAATGGACCCTTCACCTTTGACTCTTGAGTGTAAAAATAGAAACAAATGAAAGTTTGGCTTAATAATAACAACACTTCAGAAAAAAGAAAAAAGAAATGTTGTATACCTACAAAAAGACTAATATATACTTTGAACCATAAACATTAATTTTAAGAGTCATTTCAAGGGGTCCTAAAAAAATACATTTTTAAGTTATGATAGTGTTATTTGATGGTTTTAGCAGTAAGGAACTATTAACTATATAGTAATAATTAGAGGATGCTTCTTGGGTTTCATTTCCACAGTTAACAACTGTTGGCAACTTGGCATGGAGATCCATCCACAGCCACCAATAATGTTTGGTAATGAATATTGTCATTAGACAACACAACTTTTTCCTATGGAGTTACTCTTTTTTTTTTTTTTTTTTTTTTTGAGAAATAATAGTTTGCATTTTACATATAATTTCATAAAGTATTTTGATTATATTATTATATATTAATCAATATATGTTATTATTACCATTTATTTTCAACTAAGGTAATTATAGCTACTTTGATTGGTATATAATCAAATAATTTATTTGTTATATGAAAGTTCATAGTTTCCAAATGCCTTTTTCTTAAAGAAAAAAAAATAAAACAATTATATATATATAGTGATTATTTTTATTAATAAGAACCAAACCAATATAGATATGTCTATATTAATTAACATTCATATTATAAATTTCTTTTATTTTTTTATTTGGTAAAATATAAAATTTATCTATAAATAATAAAATTTTATTTAATTATAAATATGACAGTAAAATGAATATTTTAATTTAAACAGAATATAAATTTTAAAATTTAAAATGAACTTTATATAATTATATAAATTGACCTATTAAAATGATCATATTGCAATAAAAAAAAATCTCAATGGCATTATTAAGGTTTTATATAGGCATGACATAAACATGAGCAGTGATGTGAAAATTAATTGATGTTTGAAATTCAATGCATAATGTTAATATTTTTCAACAAAAATGAGTGTTGTTTTCATTTTTTGGATAATTAAATAATTAGATATAATATAAATATAATTAAATCTGATCAACCAAGAAATTGAAAGAGTAGAAAGATATAAGGCTAATTAATGGCTAATCAAGAAGTCATTATCTTATCTTTGAATAATAATTAAGCTTCAATTGGCAAGAGGTAATTATAAAAGAAAAATGAACAGAAATAAAATTAAAAAATTAATATTGAGTGAGTCGAAAATTAATTTTATTTAAAAAGTTAAATTTTAATATATCAAATAAATATTTTTTTATAGATTAATGATATTTTAAATTAATTTTAAGTAGTTTGAAAATTAATTATATATAAAAAATTATATTTAAATAGATTAAATATAAATTTTTTTATAAATTAATAATATTTTTTTTTTTATTTGAGTGGCTATCATCCACCTCAATCATATAATGCTGCCGTCCTGAAAGTCAGTCACTTTCGATCAAAAAGATAACAACAGGGCTGCAAAATTATTATAATAAAAAAGTTTATTTGGATGTTTGGGGTTTGTTTAGGAAGCTTCCCTGTTGTTTATAGGCATATGCCAAAATTTTAATGGTGGGAAGAGTTAAAAGTGAATAATCCTTTTCCACATGTAGGCTTTTTGAGATGCGAGTAGCCCTTATGCCCATAATTAAAAGCCTATTTTTTAACATATTGCCTCTGTGTAGAAGTTCTGAACAAGTTCGTTAAGATTTGGCGACTTGGAAAAAGGCAAAACCCTTTATTTAGACAAACAACAAACAATGGGTGCATTTAGTTTTCTTCTATTTTCCATGTGCTATCTTCTTGCTTTAACACCGATCTACAAACAAACATTTTAATTCTTAGTAACTAACACTAACCGTTGGCCGCATAAAACACTGCTGGTAACATAAATCACGTATACTATTGGCTGCGTATGGTATGATTTTTTTTATTTTTTACTTTGTTTTTAAAAGATTGTTTGGTCATTGATAGCGTAAGATTACGTGGTCAACTAACCATAAAAATTAATCATTATATATAATTTATTTCAATTACTAATGTCTTAAATAATCACACTTTTAATATAATTTAATAATAAATATATATATTATGAATAATAAATTCAGAATTAATTTTTTTTTTCAAACTCAATACTAAAAAAAAAAATTAAACAATCTCCACCTAAAAGTCTCATACCTAATCATGTCGACTGTATTATCATTGGCCTTTTTACCACTAGTTATACTTGCTCTTCTGTGGTGTCGTAATTCCATTCTATCCTCGTATTGCCATATTAATAACTTATTTTTAAACAAATGTTTTATTTTATTTTAGGGATGATTATTATAAAGTCATTATATTTTTAAAATCATATTATAAAATCTTTACATTTTGATTTCGTTAAAATTTGAAATTGTTATATTAAAATTCCGTTAAATTTATGTAAAAAATCCATAATACTCCTATTTTTTTTTTTTTTCATTTAAATGTCAACAATTTCAATCACACCAAAATCAAACCACACCACCACCACCACTAAATTTAATTATACACTATATAATTTAATTAAACCCTTTCAAAACATAAATTAATTAAACCCAAACCAACACCATTGTCCACTCTCATTGTCAATCCACATATATAAACAATCCAACCCAACCAAAAACTAAAATCAAGACAGAGTTAAAGATTAGAAAAAAACTAAAATTTTTAATGCTATAAGAGCAGAGTAATTTTACTCAATTGAAAAACCTCTCTCGCTGGTGCAATTTCAATTAATGGGAAAACCTATGCCTTTTCTCTCTTACAACCAATGCCACAATATCAATACAAGAAAGCTGAATCAATAACTGAAAACCCATATCAAATAACAAAAAACTAAAAACTTACAAGACTAGTTAGAAAAACAAAAACTCTAATATGAAAACCCAGATTCAATTCCTTAATCTTGTATCCAATAGTAGCAATATTAGTAGTTGTCGAAGTAACCAAATCAAGCGTTCCCTATGATAACAAATTCACCTGACCAAAATCATGTTTAACCGAAAACCCATTGCTCACCCACGAACCCACCTGCCAAATCTGGTCTAACCAAACTATGCATTCAAATCTCACACATCAAAATATAGTTTTCATTGGTTCCCCAACTTAACACAAAGAATCAGTTGATTCAATCACTCCCTCGCACTCACAAGCCGTCGTCATTGAAGGAACTAAACCATTAAGCATCGGAATCGCAAGCTCGAGCCTTGCATCACTGTTTACCAGGTTATGAGATTCCATTGCAAAAATGGACTGGTGTCGACATCGTTTACAAGTGATTCGATCCTGCCAAATCTCTAACCCTATTTCAGTCCTTCAACGCTGTCGACCCGGTTGATGATGAAGAAGTTGTCGAATCAGCACCATCAGAAAAATCTCCAGACTAGACATACCATTTTCAAAATAGCAATATTCCTTTTCTCTATAATTTTCACAAGTAATTGGGTACCAAAAAAGCTCAAACCCATTAACTATATGGAGCCATTTGCTTAGGAATTTTGAAGTGGAACTGATATCTCATTTTCTTGAGATTCATTGGAATGCAATGGTTTTGGGTGTAAAAAGAAAAGTGATGGTGCACTACAAGCATAAGGAGCTTTTACTTGGCTAATGACAGGGGATGAGTTTTAGATGAAAGCGGTGACGAAGGAAGAAGATGAAAGTGCCCATTGTCTTTAATTTGATATAATTTGTTAGGATAGAGTTTTAGATAAGAAGAACGGAGAGGTTATTTGTTAGATAAAAAGAAGAAGAAAGAGGAGGGAGTTCTAACGGGTGGAGGTAGAAGATGAAATAAGAAGTATTTTGGGTAATAAATATAATATTTTAATTAAAATTTGATTTTTATATTATTGACTAATGAAAAAAAAAATGAAATATGAACGGAATGATCTCATAGTCTAACATGATTAAAATATATAGAATTTATAATATAATTTTAAAAATATAAAATTTTTTTAATATAATATGATAAAATGTAAAAATTTTATAATAATTATCTCTTTATTTTATTTTAAAGGTTGAAAAAAAATTGAAATATACGTATTTGAATCCTTAATTTTAGAACCTAAAATCTGTTAATAATTTAATAATATTATAATGTATAATATTTTTAAATTGCTCAAACGTATTTTTTTATCACTGAAACTTAAATTTTTTAAATACTAATTACTAGCTCATAGGAAAACAAATTTTCACAAAATCATTTATACAAAATTTCAATTTTACAATTGAATTTCAGAATTTGCTCATTATCTCATTCGCAATGATTAGAGCTTTGAAACTAGATAATTAATAAGAAAGATTTTTTTTCATTTGATACTATTACCAAAGTTAAAGATGACAATTATTAGTTGTTAGTTAATAATCGGTGATTATTATGTAATAGTTAATTATTATAAATATTTGATAAAATTATTATTAGTGTTAGTTGTTAATATTTTAATGATAATATTTATTTTTTATTTAAATATTATTTTTTTAAAAATAATTTAGTCATTTTATTTAAATAAATATGAGATTTTCAAAAAATTATCAAATTAAATTTTTTATAAATAATTATTATTTAATTATCTAACAGTTAATAATTATTATTAATTAAGGTTTGATACTATTAAAAATAAAAAAATTAACGATTATATTAAAATTTTTTCGTCAAATATCCATTTAATTTATATCGCTACACAAGTTTGAATTTGAAAATTTTCAATTTTTAAAACTACTTTTTAAAACTACTCAAATACTATTGATCCACAAATTCATTAATAATTTTTAATTTTTAAATAAAATTTAATTAAATAAAAATTTTAATATAAAATATATAAATTGATGATGAGATAGTGATATGATGGTAAAAATATATCCAACCGTCTGTTTATTTATTCAAACCTATAGTATGACATTTAAATACTAATTATACTGTTTAAACTGATTTCAAATACTAATTTTATTGTTTAAACTAGTTTCTATGAGTTATTATCAGGGTGTTTAGCGTTTCGTGAATATGGACGGTCATAATTTTTAATTAAGAATGGCAAAATTAATTTCATATATACAATTAGGTAAATACTCATCAAATACTTTATTTTATTTTTAATAATAGGAATAATCATGACAAACCGAGGGCTAACAAACAACAAAAAAATATTCAAACCCAAATCACAAAAAAATCAAACAACATACAAAATTCACCTTACATATTTTCAAACTGCGAAAATAGTTTAGGTTTAAGGATGAAAACGAGTCGAATTTGAAATAAATTTTATAAAACTCAAACTCAATCTATTTAATAATAAAAATATTCGTTTTGCTATTTGTCTCGTTTTGGATTAGAGTGAAATGGATAATGAAACGGAATAAATATTTTTTTATATATATATTTTTTAATTTTTAATTTTTTAAATATTCATATAAAATAATTTATATTTCACATTAAAAATAATTATAAATTTAAAAAATATAAATTATATATAAAAAAATAAAAAATAAAAAAATATAATATATATAATCGGATCGAATTTAAAATTGATATAACCATTATTTAAAACCGAGCTCGTTACGAATATAAAATAAAAAATTCATCTCACTTTATTTATTAAATAGATTTAATATTATTTATCTTATTTGAATGAAATCGAATTGAATATCTATTAATCGAATTAAAATTACCAACTTATTTAGGCTCTTCGAAGGGAGTTCTCAAACTCGAATCCTTAAGGACATGTGATTATAAAAACAATTGTGGTGTTTAAAAAAAAATTCCCCCGCGCCCAATTCACAAACATTCACAAAGGCATGAAATCTAAACCCAATGCACATTACGCAATAAACCATACATCAACAAAAAAAAAAAAAAAAAAAAAAATTTAAAACAGTAGAACAAACCTGTACAGCGGCGGGAATGGCACGACGATTTCACAAGAGAAAGAGGAGAACAGTGATTTCAGACGAGGAAGGCATTTACCTGAAGATATTTGGGTGTAAAACTCAAGAATAGAGTTTTAAAAATATTATTTTTAAAAAATTAATATATTTAAATTAATTATTTTTTAAAAATTTTAAAATAATTTTTTGAATTAATTATTAGATCTAAATACCCTCCAAATGCCTTAGAATCACAAATCCATTTAAGATAAATACCAAAAAAAAAAAAAAAAATCCATCTCAGAATGATACAAAAAATAATCTAAGTCAAGTATTTGATCGACGGCAAGCAGCTACCGGACTCACAGCAGCGAGCTACCAGTGGTGATCGAAAAAATGAATTTCAGGCGACAGGTTAAAAAATCATTATTAGGATGTACGTAAGACTTTTGGCGAGAAGAAGGTTGAAAAATGGGTAAAAAATTCACGAAATTAAAATTGAAGAATTTTGCTCCACACGTTGAAATCCAAGGACAATAGTAAATTAAGTGTTAAATTCAGCCAGCAAAAGAACAATTTTATAAATTATTTCCCGCATCTATTTGTAATTGCAAAAGAAAATTATTGTAAAAGTAGTTATAGGACAAGGGAAAATTTGTCTGTAGAAGAAAACTTTAACTCGCAAGAGTAGTTAAATTTTTAACTCAAGCGATTAATTTTTAGAAGTGAAGAAAAGGAAAAATTTACCAGGAACAGACACACAACGCGGAGGTTCGGAGCCGAACCTAAACGAGTATTATGAACTTATGGTTAAAGCGGTCGTCCAGAGTCCAGGAGGCGGAGGAGGAAGGAGTGACTGTGCATATCTATCCTTTTAGATGGGACCCATCAGGAGCGGATGCCGCGTGCCGCATAGATTCTTTATACACGTGGCATCTCTCAAAATTCTATAGCTGTTGAGTATCGAGTCCACTTTGGTGTTGGTGAGGTGGCGGGGCGGGGTTAAAAATTGTGGCCCCCTCACTCTGGTGGAACCTACTTTTTTCTTTCTCTCTGAAAACTCTGTTATGCTGCCTCGCTGTTCTATAAAAGCAAACTCTCTGCTTTCATGCAGAGCACTATGCTCTGCCTCTGCGGCTCTGCTACTCTCTTCCTCCTCTCTTCGCCAGCAAATTTCTTTTCTTTTCCTTATCTGTTTTCTTGAGTTTCGTTTTTTTGTTTCAAAGCTGGATCTCTTAAAATCCGTCTGCATGATACGAGAAAAGAGGAGGCTTTCTTAATTTGAGAGATATTTGGATCATAAGATCCTCTGTTTTTCCTTCCAAAACAATCAGATTTTCTTTCATTTGTATTTTTAGTTCAAAATCGCTAGATTTGATCGAGAAAACATGCACAAATACTTAAACGGTTGACTTATACAGAGCTCTGAGCTCTGAGAGCTCTTTCAGATCTCTGTAACTTAAGGTGGTTTTGGATCTGATCTGAAACCGTAAAAATTAATATAAATCTTAATCAGAAAAAAGTAATACTTATCCAAATCTGTTAAAGTTCGCTACTTTCTGGGCTTTTATCTCTATCACTATCAATATTTTGAAGCATTAAAAAAAGAATAGTTTTGGTTAGTCTCTCGGTTTCTTAATAATGTCGGCGACTTCTAACTCTGTCCTTCAACCCCGAGCTAGCTCATCTGCTCTTTCAAACCTCAACAAAACTTCTCTTCCTCCTAAGTTAAATGTTATTGCTCCGGTGCCTCGCCGGAATATTATAGTTGGACGATACTCTGCTACGAAAAAATCAACTGTTGTTGAGAAAAAGTTTTTTGGAGCCAAACTACGAGCTCCTAAATCAGAGAGGATTCATTTATGGCAATCGGATGGGCCTGGACGGTCCCCAAAGCTCCGGGTTGTGGTTCGTTCCGCATTGTCCGGAGTGCCGGAGAAGCCTCTTGGTCTGTATGATCCGTCATTTGACAAGGACTCGTGTGGAGTCGGGTTTGTGGCTGAATTATCCGGCGAAACCAGCCGCAAAACGGTGAGTATTTACAGAGACATGCTTGTGGTATTGCGTTTCTGAAATATATATAAACCAGATTAATGGATTTATGTATTTCTTGTTCTAGGTGACGGATGCGTTGGAGATGTTGGTACGTATGACGCATAGGGGTGCTTGCGGCTGTGAAACGAATACCGGTGATGGAGCTGGGATTCTTGTGGCTCTCCCACACGACTTCTACAAGGAGGTACCTTCTATTTTGAATTTTCTAATTTTTTTAAACCACGTTATTATTGTTTGTATTTTTTTAATGATGCTAAAGATTGAATTTTTTTTTTTTGGGAATTTTAATCTCATATTTTCCTGTCTAGTTTTAAATATTTAGCCTCTTCAAAATGGAAAATTTTCTTTCGTTTCCTCTGAACTACTGCTGCTAATTACAATAGCACATGTAACTGATATTGGCTTTATTTTATGGTATTTAGTGGAGCATTTTGGTGATGATTTTCCCGCAATGTTCTTTGTCAGGTTGCTAAGGATATTGGGTTTGACCTACCGCCACCTGGGGAATATGCAGTTGGGATGTTCTTTTTGCCCACATCAGATAACCGAAGGGAAGAAAGCAAAAATGTATTCACTAAGGTAATTTTGACATCGCCTCATAATTTGACTAGAGTATTTGCCTTATCCATTTCAACATTTTGAGAACGTTAGTGTAATGTTTTTTATTGTGTTGGTGTTTAAGGTTGCCCAGTCTCTTGGGCATACAGTTCTTGGCTGGCGACGAGTACCAACAGACAACTCAGGATTGGGCAATGCTGCTTTACAAACTGAACCAGTGGTCGTGCAAGTCTTCCTCACACCTAATCCTAGGTCAAAAGCTGATTTTGAACAACAGGTAGTTTTCTATTAGTTTATAATAATTGTGATTCAACCATTTTTTGTGGAATATTGATATTTTGGGATAATTAGCATGGTAAAATAATTTAAATATCAGACCTACTGATATATACTATAAGGATTCATCATCTGAAGTTCTTTAATTCCTTAACTTACTGCTTGTTAGCATCTTTGCAGATGTACATATTGAGAAGAGTGTCAATGGTGGCTATTCGAGCTGCATTGAACCTTCAGCATGGTGCTGTCAGGGACTTCTATATATGTTCACTTTCTTCAAGGTTGAAACTTCAGAAAAGTGCATTTCTAGTATAGGGCATAGTTCGTCCGTATCTATTTCCTTTTCTCTACAAAATTATCAATTTATTTGCTAAATATGTGCAGGACTATTGTCTACAAGGGTCAATTAAAGCCTGTACAGTTAAAGGATTACTATTATGCAGACCTTGGCAATGAAAGGTTTACGAGCTACATGGCCCTGGTAATTATATTATCCATTCACTTGTCTTTTTCTCCACTAACTCGTACTTCAACAAACAGCATGGCAACCACCGGTAACTGAAGCTATGCAAGGTTGAGGAATGACTTCTGAGGCATTGAAGGTTGAATGATCTCTTAAGTTCTTCCACTCCCTTGATTGCTATTTGAATTTGGATGCTGGATTGGATGCCTTGCGTGAGTTGAGTTGGTAAGGAACCTCATTGTCAAAAAGTAAATCTTGTTTGCCGAAACTTATTGCAGTGCTCTCTATGATCAGTTATTTGAGGTGGAAAATTCCATTTGGTGTTTGAAAGGGAATTTTGTTTAGTCAAGGTTATTGGGGTTTGCATTGTTATTTGTTGGCGCCAGTATGAAGTCTAATGTAGTGCCTTGAAAACAGTTCCACGTGTGTTGTTTTCATTTCAGTTACACTATTGTGAATCGGTTGGGTGGATTTGCAAAATGACTATCTTGATTCTTTTTGGGTACAGATACACTCTCGATTTTCTACAAATACATTTCCTAGCTGGGATCGTGCTCAACCCATGCGTGTCTTAGGCCATAATGGGGAAATTAATACACTTAGAGGCAATGTAAACTGGTATGTTGCGATGAAACTGGAAGATGATTATGCCCTTATGGTCATTTTCTTTTCTTTTATCTTTTGAACAAATAATGAACTTCATTTATGTGGTTAAAAATTTGAGCTGTGAATGTTCCTGCTCAGGATGAAGGCACGTGAGGGTCTATTAAAGTGCAAGGAGCTTGGTCTGTCTAAGAATGAGATGAAGAAGCTTTTACCTATTGTTGATGCTAGTTCTTCTAACTCAGGTGAACTAATACAAACTTACAGAGGCTTGTATTAGTATAAGCAGTCATTTGAATTCGTCATTTCTTGATTGGCCTTTGATTGATAAATTTTCTTTTTCAGGGGCTTTTGATGGCGTTCTTGAGCTTCTAGTTAGAGCTGGAAGAAGTCTCCCTGAAGCTATCATGATGATGATTCCTGAGGCTTGGCAAAATGATAAGAATATGGATCCTAATCGGAAGGCCTTGTATGAATACTTTTCAGCCCTAATGGAGCCATGGGATGGGCCTGCGCTTATCTCATGTAATTGTCTATCAGTTCATAAATGCAGTTTCATACTATTATACACAACAATATAAGTCTCTAGCTTTTGCTAATGTGGATGTACTTTGCAGTTACGGATGGGCGGTACCTTGGAGCTACGCTGGATCGCAATGGACTGCGTCCGGGTAGGTTTTATGTTACGCGGAGTGGACGGGTTATCATGGCTAGTGAAGTTGGTGTTGTTGACATTCCGCCAGAAGATGTCCTTAGGAAAGGAAGACTTAACCCTGGAATGATGCTTCTAGTTGATTTTGAGAAGCATATTGTTGTAGATGATGAAGCCTTGAAGGAGAAATACTCCCTAGCAAGGCCCCATGGGGAGTGGCTGAAAAGGCAAAAGATTGAACTCAAGGATATTGTTGGCTCAGTTCCAGAATCTGATATGGCTATTCCTCCTGTACCCGGAGTTGTTCCTGTAAGTATCATTTATACTTCCATTAAATTACTTCCTTTTTCTTTCCCCTGTTTCTCTATATTGGCAATTCTCATTGTAACATGAACTTATGTAACTTTAGGTATTTAATCATGATGACAACATGGAGAACATGGGCATTCATGGTTTACTAGCACCACTGAAAGCTTTTGGGTATGTGAAGCTGTACTTGACCCAAGCATTTTTTTTACTCCATTCTTTATAAATGTTACATGATATTTTACTTGTAAAACTATATGCAGTTATACTGTTGAAGCCTTGGAGACGTTGTTGCTTCCCATGGCCAAAGATGGGACCGAGGCTCTTGGTTCAATGGGAAACGATGCTCCCTTGGCAGTTATGTCTGATAGAGAAAAATTGACTTTTGAGTACTTCAAACAAATGTTTGCTCAAGTGACGAACCCTCCAATTGATCCAATTAGAGAAAAAATAGTCACTTCCATGGAGTGCATGATTGGACCAGAAGGTGATCTAACAGAAACAACTGAGGAACAATGCCACCGTCTATCACTACAAGGACCTCTCTTATCCATTGAGGAAATGGAAGCAATTAAGAAGATGAATTATAGGGATTGGCGAAGTAAAGTTCTCGACATAACTTATTCGAAGGACTGTGGTAGGAAGGGATTAGAGGAGACTTTAGATAGGATTTGTGCTGAAGCACATGATGCAATTAAGGAAGGTTATACTTTGTTGGTTCTTTCTGATAGAGGTATGAAAGTCGATTGGTTTGAAATTTACATTGCCTCCAGTAACTTGTCTGGGAATTAAATTAATCTATTATTTTCTTCTTGGTCTTGCTTTTTTGTAGCCTTCTCATCAAAGCGTGTTGCTGTAAGCTCCCTCTTGGCTGTTGGTGCTGTGCATCACCATCTAGTTAAAAAGCTTGAGCGCACCCAGATAGGTTTGATTGTTGAATCTGCTGAACCACGTGATGTGCACCATTTCTGTACATTGGTTGGATTTGGTGCTGATGCCATGTGCCCTTACTTGGCCATAGAGGCCATTTGGAGATTGCAGGTTGATGGAAAGATCCCACCAAAACCTACTGGTAACTTCCACTCAAAGGATGAGCTAGTTAAAAAGTATTTCAAAGCAAGCAACTATGGAATGATGAAGGTTCTTGCTAAAATGGGCATTTCAACTTTGGCTTCATACAAGGGCGCTCAGATATTTGAAGCTTTGGGCCTTTCATCGGAAGTGATTGAGAAGTGCTTCGCAGGAACTCCCAGCAGAGTGGAGGGAGCAACCTTTGAGATGCTTGCCCATGATGCACTTCATCTGCATGAAGTGGCATTTCCCACCAGGGTTTACCCTCCTGGAAGTGCTGAATCTGTAGCACTCCCCAACCCTGGGGATTACCATTGGAGAAAAGGGGGTGAAATCCACTTGAATGATCCTCTCGCTATAGTAAAGCTTCAAGAAGCTGCCAGAGCTAATAGTGCGACTGCCTATAAGGAATATTCTAAACGCATTCAAGAGTTGAACAAAGCTTGCAATTTACGTGGGGTTTTGAAGTTCAGAAAGGCAGAGGTAAAAGTTCCATTAGAAGTGGTGGAACCAGCCAGTGAGATTGTTAAACGTTTCTGTACTGGGGCTATGAGTTATGGATCAATATCATTGGAGGCACACGCTACCCTGGCCATGGCTATGAATAAAATTGGAGGGAAATCTAACACAGGTATGCTTTGGTGCAACTTGCTCATGATCTCTCACTAGTTAATATTTTCCATAATTCCCATTTGTAAATTTCTTATTTTTGAGGAAAAAATTTGTCAACTTACAAGATTTCCGATCTCAGTTTTTCTGTATTTTATATGAATTTCCTTTTTAGGATATCATATAGTTTTCCATGTTTTCTCTCTTACTTCATTTGCTTAAATATCCTATATTTATATAACTGAAATATTCTCTGGCGATTGCCAAAGGTGAGGGAGGCGAGCAGCCATCTCGCATGGAGTCTCTTCCAGATGGTTCAATGAATCCGAAGAGAAGTGCAATCAAACAGGTTGCAAGCGGGAGATTTGGAGTTTCAAGTTATTTTCTTACAAATGCTGATGAACTACAGATAAAAATGGCTCAGGTATCTTTCAAATAGCATACATCCAATACTTTCTGTTGTTGATGATTGTCCCACTTAGCCTCCTGTATTCCTGTTGGAACAGAGGTTCCTATTGTTTATGGATTTATGTTCATGGCAGATGATGCTGGGTTGCAAAGCACCCATGGGTGCATTTGCATCTTTAACTGATACCTTCTTTGGCATTTGGTGAGGTTAAATATAAACTGAATTTATTTATTAATCTGTTGTTTAATTTTTTTTTTTCTAAGTATGCTCTGCCTTGTTTCACAGGGTGCCAAGCCTGGGGAAGGAGGTGAGCTTCCTGGCCACAAGGTCATAGGAGACATTGCAGTTACCAGAAATTCTACAGCTGGGGTGGGACTTATTAGTCCTCCTCCTCATCATGATATCTATTCAATTGAAGACCTTGCCCAACTGATTCATGACCTTAAGGTATGAGCTTACTGATTCATCTACTTAGACGTGTAGATTGCTTATGATCCATGTATGACTTTTAAGAGGTGCGGTGTTTTAGCTATTTTCCCCCATTATAGGGAACTATAATTTTTTTTTTCAAGTAGTTGAGCTAGAGATCAATTTATTCACTGAATTGTTCTATTCTGATGTTCTTACCATTTTCCCCCCAGAATTCCAATCCAGGAGCACGGATTAGTGTCAAATTAGTATCTGAAGCTGGTGTGGGTGTAATTGCTAGTGGAGTGGTGAAGGGGCATGCTGACCACGTGTTGATCTCAGGTCATGATGGAGGTACGGGGGCTTCTAGATGGACTGGCATCAAGAATGCCGGACTTCCATGGGAACTAGGTTTGGCTGAGACACACCAAACTCTTGTGGCGAATGACCTTCGTGGCCGCACAGTTCTTCAGACAGATGGCCAACTGAAAACTGGAAGAGATGTGGCTATTGCTGCACTTCTTGGTGCAGAAGAATTTGGCTTCAGCACTGCACCCCTCATAACGCTTGGCTGCATCATGATGCGAAAATGCCACAAGAACACATGCCCAATTGGCATTGCTACCCAAGATCCAGTTCTGAGGGAAAAGTTTGCTGGAGAGCCTGAACATGTTATCAATTTCTTCTTTATGCTAGCAGAGGAATTAAGGGAGATAATGTCTGAGCTTGGCTTCTGTACAATCAATGAGATGGTTGGCCGCTCAGACATGCTTGAAGTTGATAAAGAAGTCGTCAAGAACAATGAGAAGCTTGAAAATATTGATCTCTCCCTGTTACTCACACCTGCTGCTGACATTCGGCCTGATGCTGCCCAGTATTGTGTTCAAAAGCAGGATCATGGTTTGGACATGGCTTTGGATAAAAAATTGATTCCGCTGTCTAAGGCTGCTCTGGAAAATAGTCTTCCTGTGTACATTGAGACACCAGTCTACAATGTGAATCGTGCTGTGGGAACAATGCTTAGCCATGAAGTTACTAAGCGTTACCACTTGTCTGGGCTTCCTGCAGATACTATACATATCAAGCTTACTGGAAATGCAGGGCAGAGTCTGGGAGCTTTCCTTTGTCCTGGCATCACCCTAGAGCTTGAGGGTGACAGCAATGACTATGTTGGTAAAGGATTATCAGGTGGAAAAATTGTAGTTTATCCTCCAAAAGGTAGCTTATTTGATCCAAAGGAGAACATTGTTATTGGCAATGTAGCTCTTTATGGGGCCACAAGTGGTGAGGCATATTTCAATGGAATGGCAGCAGAAAGATTCTGCGTCCGTAATTCAGGGGCCAGG
Source organism: Aleurites moluccanus (assembly GCA_948193065.1). Lineage (NCBI taxonomy): Eukaryota > Viridiplantae > Streptophyta > Magnoliopsida > Malpighiales > Euphorbiaceae > Aleurites > Aleurites moluccanus. Next base: position 68,501 of record CANXYC012106177.1, on the reverse strand, counting down.
GCAGTTGTAGAAGGTGTTGGTGATCATGGGTGCGAGTACATGACAGGTGGGACTGTTGTTGTGCTTGGGAAAACTGGCAGGAATTTTGCGGCAGGGATGAGTGGAGGTATTGCTTATGTTCTTGATATGGATGGGACATTTCACTCTCGATGTAATGCTGAGCTGGTCGATCTTGATAAAGTTGAGGAAGAAAAGGATATTATGACTCTCAGAATGATGATTCAACAGCATCAACGTCATACAAACAGCCAGCTAGCTAGAGAAGTGCTTGCTGATTTTGAAAATCTTCTCCCAAAATTCATCAAGGTCTTCCCCAGAGATTACAAACGTGTTCTTGCAAACATGAAACAAGAAGCAGCCTTGAAAGAGGCTGTGGAGGCTGCTGTTAAAGAAGCTGAAGAGCAGGATGAAGCAGAGTTGATGGAAAAGGATGCTTTTGGGGAGCTCAAGAAGTTGGCAGCTGCATCTTTGAAGGAGCAATCCAGTCCGGTAATTCTCTTTCTAATAATGATTTTGACAAGAATGTGTGAGTTTCTGTGGCAAACGCTTACCTTCTTTCTTTCCCTTTTCTCATGGAAAATCTTTTATTTTCCTTCGATTATGATTTGCAAAGCACAGATTAGGGTTAATTTAGTATTTTGACATATTAAAATGTAGGAATATGCAAGGTAAGATCTTAGTTCTTAGGATCAGTGCAAGTGTTCACTGCAAATTGTCATTGTCTTTGAAAACTGTTCAAGCTTCATAGCCTTGGTCATAACTCATATGTGGTTGTGACAAAGTATAAATTTTACAATGATCTAATGCGAGATTATTGAATTTGCAGAAGGTAGAAGATGCAGAGATGTTGAAAAGGCCTAGTCGAGTTAATGATGCTGTTAAACACAGAGGTTTCATTGCTTATGAGCGTGAGGGTGTTCAATACAGGGATCCTAATGTTCGAGTGACTGACTGGAAGGAAGTTATGGAGGAACCAGAACCTGGGCCACTTTTGAAGACACAGTCAGCTCGTTGCATGGACTGTGGTACTCCTTTCTGTCATCAGGTAAAAGTTGATGCTCCTTATTTTTATTTTATTTTAATTTTTTATGCCTATTTTTGTATTGATTTATACTAAATATTTGAATTAGCTGCCACCTCAACTAAATCCCTTGACAAAATAATGCAGGAGAACTCTGGATGCCCTCTGGGAAACAAAATACCTGAATTCAATGAATTAGTGCACCAAAATAGATGGCGCGAAGCATTAGACAGGCTTCTTGAGACAAATAACTTTCCTGAGTTCACTGGCCGAGTGTGCCCTGCACCTTGTGAAGGTTCTTGTGTTCTTGGTATTATTGAGAATCCTGTATCTATCAAAAGCATTGAATGTGCTATCATTGACAAAGCCTTCGAGGAAGGATGGATGGTGCCACGACCATCCCTAAAGAGAACTGGGTATGTCTTTTCTTTCCAAAACAATGTAACTAAGGCCTCTAGGCTCTAGTACCTTCTAATATGACTGTTAACTGTTTCAAAAATAGATATGGCTTGGATGTTATATTGGAAAGAGAGATGTTTTTTAATTTCAGATATTTGCGTTCGAAATAATGCACATTTGATATTATATGCTTTACCTTGCAGGAAAAGGGTTGCTATTGTTGGAAGTGGACCAGCTGGTTTGGCTGCTGCTGATCAACTAAACAGGATGGGTCACTTGGTGACAGTGTATGAGCGTGCTGATAGAATTGGAGGACTAATGATGTATGGAGTCCCCAACATGAAGGCTGACAAAGTGGATATTGTTCAACGTCGAGTTAACCTCATGGCTGAGGAAGGCATCAACTTTGTGGTCAATGCTAATGTTGGAGTTGATCCTCTTTATGCTCTTGATCTCCTTCAACAGGAGAATGATGCAATTGTTTTAGCAGTTGGAGCTACAAAGCCAAGGTTAGCACTTGCAAGCAGTCTCTAGGAAACTTTTTCATTCTGAGGCCTGATACGTATTGTTAGGACACAGCTTTGTTCACCAATGTAGGAAGAAATATTCCTTCAATCTGGAATATGCTACCTCAACAGAATTAGGTCGATCGAGTGCTGACTTTGTTCCGATTGTCTCATAAATTGTTTTTGGTGCAGGGACCTTCCTGTACCAGGACGGGAGTTATCAGGTGTCCATTTTGCCATGGAGTTTCTTCATGCAAATACAAAAAGTTTGCTTGACAGCAATCTACAAGATGGTAACTATATATCTGCTAAAGGCAAGGAAGTAGTTGTCATTGGGGGAGGTGACACTGGTACAGATTGTATAGGAACATCTATTCGCCATGGTTGTAGTAGCATTGTAAATCTAGAGCTTCTGCCAGAGCCACCGCGAACTAGAGCTCCTGGGAACCCCTGGCCACAGGTTTGCTTTCTTCTTTGTGTGTCTGCAAATTTGTTCTTTTGTTTTTGATTTGCAAAAGGTAATATGGTACTGAGTGGCATCCTCATGATTTTCAACTGAAACATGCTTCAACTTTATTTTCTTAATTGGATTTGATTATTATAGTCCTTGAAAAATGCCGTAGTCATCATACTGTGTCCTCCATGTAAATATTTTTGATATTTTGTGTTTCATGTGTTATGAAAATTTTGGTGCTTTTATGCTTTTGAGTGCAGTTGGTTTAGAGACGTCTCATGTATGGTTTTTCTCTCCCTTTAATTTTGCAGTGGCCTCGCATATTCCGTGTAGATTATGGGCACCAAGAAGCTGCTGCAAAGTTTGGCAAAGACCCAAGGTCCTATGAGGTTCTGACTAAGCGTTTTATTGGAGATGAAAATGGGGATGTGAAAGGACTAGAGGTTGTACGTGTCCACTGGGAGAAGGATGCTAGTGGGAAGTTTCAGTTTAAGGAGGTTGGGGGCTCTGAAGAAATTATTGAAGCTGACCTTGTACTACTAGCCATGGGGTTCCTTGGTCCAGAGTCGCTTAGTAAACTATTTTCTTTGTTTTTTGGGATTGAAATGCTTTTAAAATTAGATCTGAAACTGTCTAAATGATTTTGGAAAAATTATTTGAGGCAACTTCTAAATGAAATGATTTCTTTATATCAAACACAAGTCATCGAAATTTGGGGGGATTATCTCCCATAGAAAGGTGTTCAATTTTATAATTAGTGCTCACAAATTCCCTTGCTATTTTATATTTTCAGAAATTGGCAGAGAAGTTGGGCTTGGAGAGAGACAATCGATCAAACTTCAAGGCTGATTACGGCCGGTTTGCCACCAGTGTGGAAGGTGTCTTTGCTGCTGGGGATTGCAGGCGGGGTCAGTCTCTGGTTGTCTGGGCAATATCAGAAGGACGTCAAACTGCTTCCCAGGTTGACAAGTATATCATGAAAGAGGATGTCACTATTAGCACCGACACCCAGGATGACCTTGTGAAGAGACATCGTGATCTTACCAATAAGCAACAAGACAGCAAACATAGAGTCATGACATAGGCTACTCTTTTCCTTTTTTCATACAGGGGCTCGGAAGAAGCAGACCCGAGTCTGATTCTACATTATACTAGCGAAAAAAAATATCTGAAATCAATTGCAAATCTTTGGGAAAGGGTCAGGAGAAATAAGGAGTGAATTCCACTTGGAGCTAGTCCAGGAAATAGATATTGTTGATAGCTTCACCCATTTTGTTGGAAAGTTAGCTTTTGTGGCTGTTAATTGAGATGAATAATGTACAGTTTTGTTTCTTAATCTTGAAATAAATATGGTTAAATTTTTATGTTCCTCAATTGCTTGTTTCATTTTCGGGTTGATTGATTCACTTCTCAGCCGCCTCCTTTCTATCCTTCCCAATCTTTGCGTAATTGGATCAATTTTTCATGGCTCGTCAACAACCTTCATGTTAATTAACCCTTCCTACAAAATAGTTTTTTGGGGAAAGTGTAATCATGCACGAAAAATAAAATGAATGTTTGTTTTAGGGAATTTGGGGAATACCTGTGGCAGAAACCAAAGGCAGAAAAAGAATAAAAAAAGAACAAGAAATATGTTCCATCATTCATCAACAAACAAATGCTTGAATACAAAAGAACAACCAAGGAACTCCTTGGACACTGAAATATTAGCTTCAGGAATTGTATGGCGTCACATTTACCATCTTTCATTCATGGTTTTCATCCTTTGCATCTTATCTTTATAGACAAGGCATAAAAGCAAAAGGCAAATACTGAGAATTCATACAGCAAAACACAGCATCACACTACAGAATTATTTTTTATTAGCATTGCTCATTGGCCATTAGGCTGGTCTATTGCAGAGTCAGAAGCTCCCGCCCAGCTGAAAATAGAGTAACAGAATGCAAATCAGCAATTTGATCAGGAAATATGTTTAGATGAATCGAAACAGCAGCAATCTCACATTATATAGCATAGATTCCCAAACACAGATCCTACTTATACTCGAAACAATTTTCAGAAATGATTGTCATGGAGCTTTGGAGAGAGGATTACTCCATTCTTTAGACCTTGTTCATCTATAATAGTTTGTTTAATTTCTTCCAGTGCAAGCTGAATGAATTGATAGAATTGATAGAATTCAATTTTGCTAAAATGAATTTTTCTGTCAAAGTATAAATCTATAAAACCAAATAACACATATCAAAGCATTGATCATACACCAAAAGCAGTCTGGTAAAAGACAAAATTGACCTTAAAAAATATTGAAAAGGGAGATTAACATTTAATATGGAAAAAATCATAAATGGTTCATAATAAAATGGATGTATTAAAATTTCTATTATCATTGCCTGGACATAAAAGAAAAAGGCAAAAGTATTGGTTAAGTTGAAAATATAGAGTGAATGTTTTTGAAAGGTCCAAAAACTCACTGTTATAATGTCCAAAGCAAACCAAGTCCTATTCTTGAAACTTCTCATTTTACACAAATTCCAGTAACCTTCAACAATTCTTAAATCTGAGTATGGGAGAAAAGGAATATTATGCTTACCAGAATAGCCTCTATTTCTCGCTCAGAGACTGGTGTACGTTTAGGCTGAAGAGAAGCCTTGCCTCCCACAGCAGTGTTTAAGGGTGGTGCTGGAACATCTGACCTTGACGTTGAAATATGATGAATGTCTTCACTGGTTGATGCTGCTTATGTTTAGGAAATGGAAGCCAAAAAAGAGAAAATCATGATCCTACTTAACCAAAACATGGGTATAAGATGCAAATTACCAATGGAAACTGTAAGCAAATGAATTCATTCTTATCTTTGTTTCTCGAAATGTATTTAAAGAACTTTTTCCTTTTACTTATTTGCAAACAAAATGCTCCAAAAGAGCGTCTGGAAGTAAAATAAGAGGATATGGCAAGCTAAAAAACCTAAATGAATGCCAAAGCCTCAAATATGGATAACCAAAATAGAGCAGCTACATGAAGTAAACTTGCTCAACTAAGAACACAGCATGAATTCTGTGCACGACTCAAATTTTCTGGTGATCATCATTGTGATTTGTGAATATATTTCTGCACAATAAGTAAAGCTTTTATTCTTCAGAGATGACTTCATAACAGATTCCAAAAGCAGTGAAATCAGAATACTTTAATGCTAGTACAAATCAGTTAAAAGAAGAAAAAAAAAGTAAAAACAGTCAGATTCAATCACATGACTTTCTCAATTTCCGTGCACCAGAATGATAAAACATTTAGTGTTCTACACTGCTTCCCTAAACTTTAATCCATTTGAGTCTTGCTACTACACATAATGTAAATTATTTCATCCCCAAGTAGTATTGCCAGTCCCACTTCATGCAATTAATCCAATAATTTGCTTGGTCTGTTAGTCATATAGCATAATGTTTTCTCTGTACCTCAATTTGTTATCTCCCTTATTATTTTTTTCCCCTTCGCTATCTATAAATAAGTTCAAGCAAATAAAGAGTCAACCTTTAAAAGGCATATCACGAGAGTCAGGCCACCTGAAATCTACAAGAAAATGAAAAGGGTAGTTCTCACAACATTTGACTTTTGCCACTGATTGACACGTGTAAGTTCAATTGCCCTTATTGAGTTCTTGGCTCTTTTCCTCTGTAATTCCCTCGAGTTAAATCATTTCATTTCTTACCATCACTATCAAGCTCAGAGTCATGTTTCTAAAATTAAGCCAGTTATATGATGCAAACTCTTTCCTGTTCTTTTGTACTCTGACATGTCTTCTAAGGGTTTAATCTTTTTAAATCACCACATGAATAAAATAAAATAGAACCCATAAATATAACTGATTGAGGGTTTTACTTATTAAATCAAAATTTAATGCATACAGGCAGAAAGCATACCGAGGAAAAAAAAAATAAAACAGTCAAAGTGAGTAATCACTGATCAATTATGAGAATTTTTCTTTTTTTTTTTAGCTGAATTAAGAGATAATTAAAAGAATAGAAAAGTGAAACCTGATGATGAGGAGGAGGATTTTGAGTGTCTTTGTGGGAATTTAATGCGAGAAATTCTCTTCACGAGCTGCCCTCCTCCTCCTCCTCCCATTTTTCCTTTTCCAACTTTATCTTTCTCTGCAACTTGAAAACTCAAAATTGAATCAATTAAAATATAAACAAACAAGACTTCCAGTAATTGCTGGGCTGGGGATTAGACCAATTTTATTTGGCCCAATTGAAACATTCGAATAAAGAAGTTAGGGCTTACCTAAAACTTTGACACGTTGAACTGTCTAGCCCAAACGACACCGTTATCGTTCTTATGCCAAACGTCGCCGACTCAGCGCCGTCTTTTGTAGATCTTAAAGGCGGCGTAAGGATTTTTCCTTTATTTAGCAGGGCCAAATTAAACAATGGCGAGAAGCAATATTGGCCGTTTATTTTCTTCATCATTGTCCAACCTTTCCAACCCCAAATTACCAATACCCAACACCGGATCCGAACTGGTAACCCGTTCCGCTGAAAACTCGTTGACTCGACTCATAAGCTCGTCTACTCAACCACGGCAACAACAATCTGAAGAAAACCTCAGAAAGAAAGAAGAAGACGCAATCAAACAAAATCCTGAAATCGAAAGCGGAGAAAATCAAGAAGAGGATGGAGATCACGTGAATAAACAGACCGGCGAGGTTGGTGGCCCAAGAGGACCCGAACCAACTCGACACGGAGACTGGGAGCGTAACGGTCGCTGCTCTGATTTTTGATTATCTGTGAGATTAGTGTGTACTTGTTTCTGTTTATCATGATAATTTGAAATATTAATAATAAATTAGAATTGATCAACTCAAATTCTGTTCGGAAATTTCATTACTTTTCTAAATTTATTTTGTTGGATTCTGTGAAGATATACTATTGTTCACCATTTTTATCTGCATTAACAAAGATTAAAGAATGATGCTATCTTTTTGTATGTTTAATTGTTATAATAATATTTTTCCAACTAATAATTCATTCTTATAACATAATTAAGCAAGCATGCGTGATGATTTAGGCGACTCCATTTTTTTCTAAAATAATTTTATTATTTTTTAAAATTCACGTATAATAATTTTATTATACAGCTGAATCAATCCTTTAGATTATAAATAATTATACTTAAATATAATTATTCAGCACATTATTATATTTAGGGAGTTTTGTCGTGTATAATAGAGAATGTTCTGGTAGAAATTTCAAATATATATTTGCTGGTTTCAAATCTTTCTTTTGCTGGTATATGACTTGTATGATTAATTAAGTTGTAATTTTAATAGAATGGCAACTTTATTTTTATTGAAAAAATGTTATTTCAATTCCATCTTTTTCTTAATTGAAAAATGTAATTCCTGTAGCTTGTTACGTGATTAAAGAATTTATTTATAAAGAATGAAAATATCTTCATTACCATGGCTCATGATTAAAATTCTGATCTAAAATCACTTTTCCTACAGTGCTATTCCTGTATTTACTTCATATACAATCAAAGAACACTATGCACTTTGTGACATAAATTAAAGACAACAAATGCAAAAAGACCAGACAAAAGTATTATGTTATTGGATGGGGGTTGGTTGACTTTCTTTCAATAAGATATACCATTATGACATGCTCTATTGTATGTGGTTTTCAAGTTCCAACTTCGAAAATGACTTCAAATGGAGCCTTGCACAACAATTCCTCTCTTTCATTACTGAGTCAAATATTAATATGTTTCTTTATTTAACCACCTTGTAGAAAATAAATACATGCTCTAATATTGTTGCAGCCAACAACTATCCATCCATCTAATGTCAATTCTTGCCCACCAAATGGATTTTCTCATCCTCTTCCTCTTCTTCTACCTGCAACTCGTAGCAAGTCAAAAATTCTGCTTTAACTCTGCTTGTGCTCGCAATGACCCAGTGATTCGATTTCCTTTTTGGATCGAAAATCGCCAATTCAAGTCATGTGGGTATCCAGGTTTTGATTTATCCTGTGATACTAACACTAACCAGACAATACTAGACCTTCCCTATTCAGGAAAATTCATTGTCCAAGCAATAGACTATGCAACTCAAGAATTATGGATTAATGATCCGAACAAATGTCTTCCGGACAGAATTCTATCCCTTAATCTCTCTGGTTCTCCCTTTGATGGTCTTTATTACCAAAACTTTACCTTTTTTAATTGTTCTTTGTCTGATTACACCAAGTATCAACTAAACCCGATTGCTTGTCTTAGTGGATTATCATATACAGTTTTTGCAACTTCCTCCTTGAGTGCTATTAGTCTTTTATCAGCAGTGTCATCGTGCACATCATTTGCAAGCAAGGAGGTTCCAGTAGAGTGGCCATTTTATGGGCAAATATTTTCCTCCGACCTCAGTGACGATCTCCGACTCACTTGGGCTGCACCAAATTGCGGAAAGTGCGAGTCGCGTGGCGGACGTTGCGGTCTCAAGAGTAATTCTACGACGGAAATTGTTTGCTCTCATCCTACTCAAAACGGTAACTTGCTTATTTTTCCTTCCCTAGTCCCCTCTGTATGTGCTGTGTGTAATGATCAGTTTTGTAATACTCCATAAATATAGAAATTAACGAACCATAAATACAAAAATTAGAGAGTAATTAACCAACAAATTTGAAATAGAAAAAAAAAATACAAGTTCTTGATGTACTTTGATCAAGTCAAGTAGATTCTTCTGGACTGGACTGGCCTCTCTTTTTACAAGACCTCTTCGCTCACAATGGGTATTGTAGCAATGGTGAAGTCATGGTGATGGGGTAGACTGTAAAATATTTTTAATAACCATATAAGTACTTTGACATCAACAATAAACAAAATTTATTAATTAATTATACCAATAACTAGTCAAATTCTTAAGAGATAACAACCTAATTTACTAAACTACAATAATTTTTATATACTGACTAACTAGTAATGTTTCCATTCTTAAGTTTCAGAAATTTCTGTTAAAAAAACAAACAAAACCAAAAAGCAGTAAAATAAAGATAAATGTTAATACAATGTATCTATCAAAATATTGGACCAATAATAAATTTGTTTGACACATTCCTCATATAAAGTGAACGCGTTAAACCCTTTCAAGATTATAATCATAGCTTGTTGGTGGAGTCGACTTTGACATTCACACACTTCATATACTTATATTGCAGATCCACTTTGTTGGTCTAAACGAATACTCTCTTACTCAATGGGCATGTTCAAAGGGTCCTTATTTTGGCTCTTTAGTTAAAGTTGAGAGTAAAATTTAAAGAAATCTCGTCCAACGCAAATTTATTTTTTATTTTTTTACTCATTCTCTAAAATATTTTATAAAGTTATTGTCTTTTTTTTTTTTTTTAATGTGAGGAGAAAAAATTGACTCCTTGTCTCCCTCTTTATATTTTTTTTTATTTTTCTCTTATTATCTCTTGTTATGTTTTTTTATATAATAAAAAATTTATAATTTTATTAATTAAATAATAAAATAGAGAGTAAAATAAGAAATATTATTGGAGTATGTATAATTTTTGAGATAAATTAAAATATAAAGTTAAATTATTTATAATATAATAATGAGTATTATTGGATGACTTTAGACCTGTTTGTGAGTTGTATTGCTATCTTCAATTTTTGATTAAAATTGTAGATTAAATGATTGAGGCCCTTGAAAAATTTAATAATCTCAAATTCAAATTCAACCTTTTGATCACATCTAATTAAGCACGGAATCAGAAAATTTTATCTAAATGATCAAAATTAACAAAAGTATAAATAAAAAATAAAATTATTTTAAAAATAAATAAATAATTTTTGCCTTAAATAATAGTAACTAATTATATATTTTTTTATAAAAATATATTTTTAATTAATTGATCTTTTATATTTATAGGATGAATATTAATTAAATAATTTTAATATTTAAAATTATTTATAAATATTTAATTTTAAGAGGACTAATTAAAAATTTAAAAGGATTAATTAAAAAAAAATTATGCTAATAATATAAAGAAAATATATTTTCAAGTTGTTTGGAAAAAAAAAGTGTCTGCATGTTCTCCTAATTACACCCCTGCATCAAACTGTGGATAACTCAACTCATATTTTGCATTGTCCTTATGGACAGAACTAAGGGGATTATGGGAGTTTTGATTCCCTACAATCTTTAAAATAATATATATATATATATATATATATGTGTGTGTGTGTGTGTGTTAAATTTTTTAATTGATCTTCTCTAAATTTTTCCTGGTTTCCTGTAAAATTTTTAAAACATACATATATGTATATCTAAATTTTTTAATCGATTTTCTAAATTTTTTAATTTGATTCTTCAATTTATTATTATATTAATTTTGATCCTAAAATTTTTAAAATATACAAATATATGTATTAATTTTTTAATTGGTTCCCTAAATTTTTTTAATTTGGTCATTCAATTTATAATTATATTAATTTTAATACTAAAATCTTTAAAATATTTATATACGTGTATAAATTTTTTAAATTAACTCTTAATTTTTTTTCATTTGATCATTTTATTTGCTATTATATTAACTTCAATCCTCCTAATATGGCATGCGTTAGTAATATAATGGGATAATAGTGAATGTGACAATGTGAACATTAAACTACTTGTATGGTCAGGAATTCCAAAGACTGCACGCTACATAATGACTATAGGCGCAGGAGTACCAGTAGCATTATGTGTCACAGGTCTGTTATGTTTTGTATGTAGAAAGGTTAGATACTACACCGCAAGCAGAAGGCAGAGCCACACTCTCCCAGAATTCACTTTCACAATAACTCCAGTACCCACAGTTACTGCAGGTCTAGATGGACCCACTCTCGCATCCTACCCGAAGATAGTCCTCGGAGAGAGCCGGCGATTGCCCAAGCCTGATGACAACACTTGCTCAATTTGTTTGTCCGAATACAAGCCCAAGGAGACTCTTAAAAGCATTCCTGAATGTCAACATTGCTTCCATGCTGATTGTATCGATGAATGGCTTCATTTGAATGCTTCTTGTCCGATTTGCCGGAATTCACCCGAGCAATTGCCACCACCTCAACCATCATGATTTGGATTCTATTGCAAAATATTAAAAATTAATACTAGAACATTTGTATATGAAATTTTTTTACAGGTTGCAGAATTATTATTTTTTTTTTTTAACATTGGATAAAAAGGAAATTGGGTTGGCCTGTTTCTGTTCAAGCCCAGCCTTATTCTTGGTAGGGTTGAGCAGATCAGGCATGGATTTAAGATATAGGGTAGAGCTCAAATCTACTCCATAGGTTTACTGAAGCACATTACAACGTGATTTTTATTTTTAATTTTTCCAATTAAAAAAAATTAGAATCAGTAAATTACTAAAATATATAAGCTCATAAGCTTTTTTTTGGCCAAAAAAATATTATATGCAACTCAGATAAGTCATCACTAAACATAATTTGATGAATGTAACCTTAAAAACGTTTTACTAAGAGAGCCATTACTACCATCACACTTTGTTTTTAATCTTTTATTTGTAATGTTTTTCCCCCTTACACTCAATAATAATAATTAATCAATAAAGATTAAAGAAGACATTTTTGACATTAGTGAAAGAAAGAAATGAAGACAGTAATTGGGTGGGCACTTATTTTTTTTTTAAAATCTCCTTAGTTATACTGATTTCGATTAAATTTAATTTTGAATCACAGTTTAATTAATTAAAAAATAATAAAAAATTTTTAATATTTATTTTTTTATTCATAAAAGTTAAATTCAAGATATCATTTATTTAATTTCTTATTATTTAATTTATTTTGATCCGCTTGATCGAGTTTTAAAAATATAATATAAAAAAGCTAAGATATATTCTATTGTCAATATTTATTGAAGGGGAAAAATATAAAAATATGAGTCAAATTCAAATAATAAGCGAGCTTTTGAACGCCTGTGAAAATTGACTGGTTTTGAAACAGTTTGACCATACATTTTAATAATACCTAAAATAAGCGATTATCTTTCCAAAAATGACACTTATATAAAGCAAAGCTTTCTTTTTCTGCTCTTCTTATTCATCTTGTTCTTCTTTAGGATAAGATCCTAAAAACTCCTTGACTTTTACCTATTTTCTTTATTAAATTCTTTCAGAATTTTGTGGTATAAAAAAATTTCTAAATTTTTCATGTTCGATATAAAAAAACTATCTGTTAATATTTCCATTTTCTTTCTATTTGAAAATTACCTTTTAGTCCCTCATTTTTAATAAAAATTACTTTTTAATCTCTTATCTAAATAAAATAAAATAATTATTATCTAATTAATGAAAAATATATAAACAAATAATTTATCTTATTTATTTATTTTATTACAATTGATTAAAATAAATAAAAATAAATTATTTATTTTTTATATAAATAAAATAAAATTCATAAGTTTTGAATTTTTTATTATATGAAAATATTTTTAAATTATTTGAATGTGATTCAAATAAGAAAATTTATTTAATTTATTATTATTATTTTTTATTTGAGAAAATTAATGTCACATATTATTGAAATGGTAATTCTTTTATTATTTTCTAAAATATTTTTGAGTATATTACTAATTATTATATTTTTTTAATATTAATTTTATAGGTGAAATTCGAATGATGACTTAATTCTTACTAATAAATTATGACATTAATTATATTTTTTCAATTTAATTTAATTTTGATATATTTTCTTTCTTAACTGGTATATTATTTCTCTATAATTTCATCAATATTTAGATTTACTTTAATTTATTGATCTAATTGAATGAGTTTTAAAATATTTAGAGCTTTATTTTTATATAAGTTTAGTAAAATTCATTTCTAATCATTTTTTAATATTAAAATTTGAGTGAATAAAAAATAATTGATAATATAAAAAAATTATTAAGTTAGATCAATAATATTTAAAATAATTTATTTATTTATTTATTTTATATAAATTAGATAGCAATTTATTTTATTTTATTTATAAATAAAATTTATTTATTTTAATCAATTATAATTAAGGAAAAGTAAAAAAAATTATTAAGGAATTAAAAAATATTTTTTGCTAAGAAAAGAGGGATTGAAATATAATTTTTAAGCAGAAAAATAATAAAAATATTAACGGAAATCTTTTTTATGCCCAACGTGAAAAATTCAAGAACTTTTTTATACCACAAAATTCTAAAATGGTTTAACAGAAAAAATTCTGTAAAAGTCGAGTTTTTTTTTTTTTTTTTTTTCATCATATTCCTTCTTCTTTTCCTACTTAAAGTTATGGACTATCCAGGATAACCAAAGTAGCTTGGCTATCTATCTTTAAGCCAAAATGGAAATCTGATGATTGGACCATTGCTACTGCAACTTCTTTCAAGTCACTTATCTTCCCCAACTGCAATATCTACACAGATCATTGCGAAAATAAGGCAGAACATATAAAAGATGAATATTTCATAAGAGTTTCTCATTTTGTACGTTTAGTCTACTTTGTTAAATTAGATTAGATGACTTTGGCTTAGAGGTGTATTGTTCTTACGTAATTTAATATGCGAGTCAGCTTTCCCACTCAATTTTCTCAAAATACTTAATCCAATTCTAAAATTTTAACGGTAGTTGTTAAAAAAAAAATTTAATAAATCTAATTCACTACGTAAAATTATAATTATCTATAAAATTAATTTAATAATTAAATCATAAAATATATATTATAATTAAAATATATCATATTACTGTTTATTAATTCATAGTTTGACGTGATAAATTAAATTCATTTAAGAATTATTTACTCATAATTACTGTAAAGAGAACAACAAAATTCAATCTAAGAACTAGTTAAAATAAAGAATCTACTCCCTATCCTGTTCAGATACTTCCTCATAAAAGGACAGGCATTTGCAGAACTCGATAAACATGTCAAACAATTGGTGCATGGAACTCTTCACTTGGGTTGGCTGGCCTGCCATTTTCCTATATTGTTTCCGTCATCCTATTAAATTTTCTATAATACAAAGTTTATTGAACTTCTTCTCCTTGGGAGGACACATTTGTAGTTTTTCTTTACTTGCATATATTTTGATTCTCTTGCAATTCTAATATTATTGATTTCAATTATTCGCATTTACATTTGAAATCTTGTCAAATACACAAAAATAATATCTAGTAATCAAATCGTGCCTTGTCAATTGGCAGGATATGGGAAAGTTACAAAATGTTCTTCGAGAAAACAGACAGACAGATAGGACAAATGTTCTTTGTAAAATCGGATTAAACAAAGCTCATGTCTTTAATGGATAAAATTTATTTTACTAAATAATTGAAGACAAACCTGAAGCTAATTATAGTGGGTATTTGGTATTGATGGTTACTGTAATTATAGTTATAAGCCAGTGGTGAAACTCCCTCCTTTTCTCATCCTTTCCAATCTCCATGTTTTGGAAAAGAAGACATCTTGTAGTTGCAGGCTACTCTGTTTTTATTGTACTCCTTGTACTCCAAGTACCCTGCAATGCTAAAATAAATCACCGATGTGCAAATCCTTCTTGTGGCACTCTTATTAACATTGCTTATCCCTTTCGACTGAAAGGTGATCCATCAAACTGCGGTGACCCTAACTATGAACTGATCTGTGAAAATAACCAACCAATTCTCTACTTGTATTCAGGAAAATATTATGTTAAAGCCATCAACTACAATAATTCCACAATCCGAATAGCTGATGTTGGTTTACAAGGTGGTAATTGTTCCTCACTGCCTCTACATACTTTAAACTTTGCTAACTTCAGTAGGGATGATCGTCAATTTTGGCCATCATACATTTCAGAAGATGTACTTTACGTGAGTTGCAAAACTCCAACAAGATCAGCTGTTTATGTGGATATCTATCCTTGTCTCAATAGAAACCAAATTTACTCAATGAGAAGTTATCGATATGCTCTAGTGGGCAGTATGATAGCTTTAGCATTGGAAGACTGGTGTACATTTGATCTAATGGCTTGGACAAATCCGCGAGACAAGTTCAGGAACACTTCGTATATGGACGTCCATGAGTCTCTAGTGTTCGGTTTCGAGCTCGATTGGTCTCCCATCCAATGTGCAGAATGCAGGGGCCAAGGCTACTGCCTATTTGATAGTACCACCTATTTTGTCTACTGCTCGTACCCCTGCAGTTTGAAGCACATATCATCTTTCCATTGTGCGTGAGCTTTAACAGTATTCTTCTATGAACTTCTTCATATAATTGCTTTCAGAATTCTTGTTTCCATTAGCCTATGATCGAGATACTCGTCTCTAACTGCATAAATCGATGCTTTAACCTCTTTCATGCTACCTGTGATTTTAATAAATTATCATTTAAATGATTTTAATCATTGGTACAATGCAGGCGCCATGGAGCTTATAGGCCAGATTGCATTCTGTAAGTATTTTCCCCCATTACATTTAAGACGCCTCAACGTGAGAATTTAAGTTATTGGATTCCAATCTCATCTAATAGAGGAAATTAGTACTCTCTCTGTTTCTGCATTGATATTATATTTCAAGGCTAATGAATTTGTCCATGGGCATTAATTTCTGGACTTTCATTACTTATAGAATTGTTATTTTTATAACGTTTAGTTGATATTTTGTTACTCTTGTATCATTTTTCATGCAGATGTTCTGTATCAGGCAACCTTTGTGATTGGTGAGACTCACTTTCTTGTTCATGAGCTCTTTACATATGATATTCTATGTTCAATATGTGGGAGGGCGAAAACAAAGAACTCAAGACAACAAATTAATTAATGAAGTACACAAATCTTAAAAACTGTTGCACCAGAAAGATCCTGTTCATGCTGTTGATTTTCCCCTGCAGGATTATTTATAGCAGCAAAAACTGTTTGTGGGGCTCCCTGTGCCTTCATTTTTTTTATTTACAAATGGCAAAGGAGACATTTGTAAATATTTGACTGTTGAAGAATTTCTACAAAGTCACAACAATCTCATGCCAATAAGGTACTCCTACTCACAAATTAGGAAGATGACTAATGATTTCAAGGATAAATTGGGTGAAGGAGGCTATGGTTCTGTATATAAAGGAAAGCTTCGAAGTGGCAACCATGTTGCAGTGAAGATGCTAGGTCAAATGGGCAAGAATTTATCAATGAAGTTGCTACCATAGGAAGAATTCATCATGTTAATATTGTGCGACTCATTGGGTTTTGTGCTGAAGGATCAAGACGTGCTCTTGTATATGATTTCATGCCTAATGGATCCCTTGATAAACATATTGTGTCTCGAAGAAATCACATCTCCTTAAGCTGGGAAAAAATGCATAATATTTCACTAGGGGTGGCTCGCGGAATTGAATACCTGCATCGAGGCTGTGACATGCAAATCCTCCATTTTGACATTAAACCACACAACATTCTTCTTGATGAAAATTTCACTCCAAAAGTTTCTGATTTCGGACTTGCTAAATTATATCCGACTAATGGCATTGTTGTATCTCTAACAGCAGCAAGAGGAACAATAGGATATATAGCACCAGAATTGTTTTACAAAAATATTGGAGGAGTTTCATATAAAGCTGATGTTTATAGCTTCGGAATGCTACTAATGGAAATCGCAGGTAAAGGAAAAAACAATGCAGTAGCAGAACATTCCAGCCAATCCTACTTTCCCTTCTGTGTTTATGACCAAGTTGTTGATGGGAAGGAAACTGCAGAGATTGAAGATAGCACAAAAGATGAAAATAAAATAATAAAGAAGATGGCTATAGTGGCATTGCGGTGTATACAAGTAAATCCTATAAATCGACCTCCAATGAATGAAGTTGTGAAAATGCTAGAAGGAGAATTAGAAAGCCTTCAACTTCCTCCTAGGCTGTTTCTATATCCAGAAGAAACATTGGTAAAGGATTGGTCATCATCTACAGATCAATCAATAAGTTCAATTGATAATGAAACAAGATGAATTAGTTTCATGTTCCACCTCACACCAATTATAAAATAATCATCTTGCTGCTTTGAGTTGTATTGTATCTTTCTATATGCTAGCAATTTCATTTTATGCGTTGGCGTGCTATATAGTACCTAATTAACACCATATACGCATCATCAAGAGTTTCCTATAAACAAGTACTTGTATTCTATCTAATTTGTCAACTTATCAATTAGGCCGCTTTAGGAAGACATTATGTAGAGAATGGATGAAGAAGTTGGTAAGGTGTAGGTGTTAGATTCCTCCTCTTTTCTCCTTTCTCTTTCGTCTGTACTGTAACCTTTTTTTCTCCATACTACTGAAAGTATCCTTTCTTTCTCTAGTCACATGAATCTTTTCTGTTTCTAATTAATTTGAAGGCATCTACGCAACCAAAACTAGAATTAACTAACAGTTTGGTACTTACATAAATTCAATATAAAAATATTATCTTTATAGCAACAACTTATTTTTATTATCATACATTTATAACAATCATTATGTTTTTAACTGTACTGATGATTATTGTTAATTATAATATTTCTTAATTGTGGATATTTAAAAGAAAATTTTAAAACCTTTAAGCTTAATTTTATATGATTTAATAAAGTTTAATGTATGTTAACCAATTATATCAAACCAATGATAAAATGCGAAAGATTTTATTTTTCTAATTATTATTTAAATCAAATTTTGAATTTTTTTTTATTACAATTAAGATAATATTATATTATACAAATCTGTTAATCATTAAAAAATATTTTTTTTATAATCTAATCCGATGAATAAAACCTTCATCAATTAAATTAATTATTCGAAATTCAAACGTACGACTATTTTTTGTTTTTTTTTTTTATAAGTCAAACGTACGACTATTAGGATATTTTGTAACTGCAATGTTAACATCAATGTTAATTTAATGCACCCACGTGGTAACCGGTGAATAATTTGTCTAAAATGACACATCATCCTATTACAGAATTCCTTGCTAACATGCATCGCCTCATCATCTTGCTTCAACACGTTAAAAATGCTTTTAACAATTAATATATATATTTATCTTTAAAATTTATCATAATAAATAATCTTAATTTTTATTATTTTAAAATTAATATTTTTAGTTCTTATAATATTTTAATAAAAAATCTAATACGATCCTATAATTTATACTCACTCCTTTTTTTATATGTAATTTTAAAAATTTATTCATTTTTATTTTTAATTATCATTTTAAATTTTTAAAATAATATTTATTTATTTTTTTCTATTTTATTTTTATAATATTTAATTAAAATATAATAATTTAATTCAAGATGAAATTAAGAATATAAAATTAAATAAATTATTTTAAATTTAATTAATTAAATATTTTAATTTGTGTGTAAACTTTAAATGATAGATTAAAAATAAATGTAATATTAAATTTTAATTCACTTTTAATCAATAAAAAGTTACCTATATGTAATTATAGTGTCTAATTTTCGAAATTTCAAGTAAGTTCACATTTATCATAATAAATTCAGCTGTGGACGCATGGTACAAGGTCCAAGTCGGACACGTGACCCACCGATGTCCAACACGTGTCCTCACAATCTGTCAAAGTCAAAAATATTTGCCTGCCAGATAGAAAGACGTTCAAAAATCAAAAGCCAAAATGCAGAGAAAGACTTAATTTTAATAGTACGGAATACCACGTCATGACTTCTAGAGTTAAATAACTGGGTTCTACAGTCCCACCAACCGAATCACGAACTGACAGAACCATCGTCCACGCTTTCTTAAAAGTATCTCTGCCGTCCACGTATCACTTCGAAGATCCCAGATAGAGGCGAATACTGAGCCATGTGGCACTAACCAACTGGACCAAATTTATTCCAAACGGTCTATATTCAATGCTTTTTTAATCATCCCTATTTATATTGACACCTATTTCATATCGCCTTACACTTTCGTCTTTCATCGCAGCTTTGTCTTCGTTCATACAATTGGAAACAGACGAGATTCATGTAATTTTCATTTTTTGACGTCATGTTCCGGTAAAAATGAATCAAGTCACCGTGATCAAGACTATTAATTCGCACCGGAGAAGGTTGAAAATCCGACGACTCAAGTACACTTGTCGAACCATGACACGTGTCAACGAAGAGAAAAGAGAATCGAATATTAACGGTAATGTCAGTGAAGCAAAAACGGCGGAGATATCGTTATCATTAACGTCTTCTTCAAATAACGCATCCTCTAAAGAAGAAGTCGTTTTATCTGGTTTTGGAGACGATGAATTCGAGAAGAGAGACGATTTGCCGAGTTTGAAATCCATAGCATATGGATCGGTGTCGGAGATAGGAAGGAGGAAAGAGATGGAGGATGCAGTGACAGTAGAATTAGGTTTCACGAGTAAAGGAGGGGAGAAGTACGATTTTTTTGGTGTTTACGACGGCCACAGAGGAGCACGGGTGGCGGAAGCGTGTAAGGAGAGGTTGCACAGAGTGCTTGAAGAGGAGATTTTGGAAGGTAATAAGGAATGGGAGAAGGTGATGGAAGGATGTTTTCAGAGAATGGATGAGGAAGTAGAGAATCATAAGATGATGGGTTCCACGGCGGTTGTGGCGGTGGTTGGCAAAGATGAAGTGGTGGTGGCCAATTGTGGAGATTCTAGGGCTGTTCTTTGTCGGGCTGGTGTTGCTGTCCCATTATCCATTGATCATAAGGTAATATAATAACGACGAAATTAATTAATTAATTTTAAATAAATCGAAAAATATAATTGAATTTAAATGGTTTATGAAATTTTTTTATTAGTTAATAAGATTTTTTTTATCATATAATTTGGATCAATTTATAGTTTTATTTTTTTTATTGAATTTGAATTCGAAATGCTTAATCAAGTAACAAATACTTGGTTTTGCTTCTTGTTTTCAAGTTATTGGTTTTTCGTATCTAAATCGAGCTGAACTTTTTCTTATAGTGAAATTCCAAATTTAATAAATAATTGCTTACTTTTAACACCCTTTTGTGCAAAGCCTGACAGACCTGATGAACTGGAAAGAGTTGAAGCTGCTGGTGGAAGAATTATAAACTGGAATGGGCACCGTGTTCTAGGAGTTCTTGCCACTTCCAGATCTATTGGTATGTAGGAAGTTTTTGTTCCATTTCCATAACAATTTACAATCAACTATGCTTCATATCGTGTTAATATTATTGTCCCTATTTTAGTTTTTTTCTACTCCCAATAATCTTTCAATTACT
This sequence comes from Aleurites moluccanus, assembly GCA_948193065.1. Taxonomy (NCBI): domain Eukaryota; kingdom Viridiplantae; phylum Streptophyta; class Magnoliopsida; order Malpighiales; family Euphorbiaceae; genus Aleurites; species Aleurites moluccanus. Next base: position 47,873 of record CANXYC012106177.1, on the reverse strand, counting down.
TGATACTTATATGGTTGGAAATCTATTTTTTTTTTTAATTAATTAACCTTCCATAAATATAACTCAAAATTGTGAAAAATAAAAATAAAAAATTTATATAATTTATTTTAATTAATTTTGAGATTAAAATTAAGTTGGGACTCGAATTAAAGTTTAAATTTTATGATCTTATTAAAATTAAGTTGAGACTCGAATTAGAATTTAAATTTTATTTTCTTTGTGCTTTTAAATTTAGGGAATTGGATTGTTAATAATCAAGATTGAGAAAAAAAAAAAATTGGATTGCTAATGATTGAGATTGAGAAAAAAAAAAAAGCGCAGAAGATTCTTTGATGGGTAAAATATTATTTAGTTCTTGAAATTTATTAAAATTAACACTTAAATTTTTATATTTTTATAAAATAATTATTTGGTCTTTCACGTTTGATTCTATCACAATAATTAATTTTTTCGTCTATTTAATCGTTAACTATAGTTAAAAAGATAAAATTAACTTTTCATTTTTCATTAATTTTTTTTTCATGCCACTCTATTAAAATCTATATTAAATTTTATTTATTTTTCTTCCCAATTAAATCGTATATTCTCCACTTAATTTTACTAATCACAATATCCACATATAAATTTTACTTCATTTAATTTTAATAAATTTAAAATTTATTTAATTAATTAATCATTAAAAAATGAAAAAAATATCGCATGATAAAGAAAAAATAAGAAAATATATAAATGTGAATTTTTTTATAAAGGAAAAGAAAATGATAGAAAATAGAAAAAAAATAAAAGGAAAAAATATAAAGATTGAAAATGAGGATAATTTTAAAAAAAATAATATATTTTAATTTATTTTTTTATTTTATTTTTTTAACAGTAAATTAAAAAAAAATTAATAGAATGATTATTTGTTATGACGAAATCAAATATAAAATATTTAATAATTATTTTTTTAAAATATAAAAATTTAAATACTAATTTTACTAAATTTCATACACTAAATATTATTTTATCCATCTTTAATTAAACAAAGATTCAAACGTGTTACATTTTTCATTTCTTATATGGGGTATCCCACTAGCCCAATGATTTCTTTGACAGCGATCAATCAATTATACGTATGAGCTGCGTTGTCTAAAGACACGACCTTTAATTTTCATAGAGTAACCTGTCCCTGTACTATACCTTTTATAATGTTTCAAAGCATAGACCAAACCACTGCACCAAACACGTATCATATTTATGAAAATCGAGTCATGTATTTTTTACAAGTCGATCTAATAAATAAATTGAAAAGTATTACTAATTATTTTATGTTTAAAATTCCCGATGCAGGTGATCAGTATCTCAGACCATTTGTAATATCAAAACCTGAAGTTACAGTGACTAAGCGAACTGAAAATGATGAATTCCTGATACTAGCTAGTGATGGCTTATGGGATGTTATTTCCAATGAAGTAGCATGCCAAATTGGAAGAAGATGTTTAAGCGGGCGAATGAGAAGGAAATCCCCAGAGGTTGTGAGTGAAGGTCGTGCAGCTGAGGCAGCAGCAGTTTTAGTTGAGCTAGCAATTGCTCGAGGAAGCAAAGATAACATTAGTGTTATAGTGGTTGAGCTCAAGAAAATTGGCAATTCTTGAACTTATTACATCATCATAATTAAGGTCATGAAATTTTGATGTTTTGGGAGTGGTAACCATTTCTTACAAGAGAGGCTAAGATGTAGAATTATTTTCAATTCTCTTCATTCTTCCTCCCAAAATTTCACTTCTTTAAGGACCATTACTTACAAGCTCAGGGCCTTTAAAATGTGTAAATGTGTTTTTTTTTTCATTATTATAAAAATATTTTTTAAAAAATATGACATATATCAAATATATACTAAAAAAAATAAAACGGATTAAAAAAAATTATATATTTATATAATTTTTTTATTAATTATCATCTTCATTTAAAAAAAAATAATTTTCATACATATTAAAAAAATTAATTAATTTAATGAAAATAATAATTTTTATTTTATATTTTTCACAAATATCTTACATTTATATTAATTATCATTTAATTTTTTAATACTAATTTATTAATAAAATTTTATTTAATATTAAATTTTATTATCTATAAATTTTATCTTTCACATTTTCAATAAAGTTTCATTATTAACATAATTTTGTTTAATCATAGTATGTATGTGTTGTTTAGTTTAATAAAATTATTTATTTATTGATAAAAATGTGATGTGATGATATATTAAATAAAAATTTATTAATAAATTAATAAATTAATTACATATTAAAAAAGAAAAGTGATTTATAATTTATGTTGGATAAAAAAAAAATGAGTTTATTTTTTTTTCAGATGTAGAGAATAATTTATTTTGTTATTAATAATTTGTCTTTCCAATTAGAACATGGCAATGTTTTCAATAATTTTTTTTTTTTTTAAATCAACAATCAAATTCGAAGGATCCCATATCATATATTTTTCACTGCAGGCCTGTGCATGGATGCATCCTATTCAAACTTTTTAATTTCTGCTGGTCCAACAATATTCCAAATCCAAATGACTGACATGTATGATTATAAACTGCTGGTGATTTTTAATTTAGTAACATGTGTGGTGGCAGTTGATTGGTTTTTAACCACAGATGGTGCAATTTCATTGTCCTTATCCACTTGGGCGTCAAATGATAGCAAGGAGATTATCCAGATTAAATGGTCAGGAGAGAGGTAACCCAAGGTGGAGAAAAACTTGGCTAAACCTAATATGGCAATGTACTTAATGTTAGAATTATACGTAATTGTAAAAAATATTAGTATCTTTATATTTATTAAAATAATAAGTATACTTATAATAAAATTTTAAAATATTAATTTATAATTAATTTAATATATAAAAATATAATTACATAGAAAATAAATAAGAATTTTTCTCTAAATTTGAGAAAAAAATAGGAAAATGAAAAATAATCTATCAACCCAATCAACTAAGCCACCAGTTAACTCGCTTCACTTTAGAAAGCTAAAAAACCTTTACCCACTAATTAAAAGAACCGGCTTTATATTAATTCTTATCGAAAAATTCTTATTTTCAACGGATATAAAAATTTATTTTATATATTCAATTAATAAGTTATAAGATATTTAGTTAATATAAGTGTTTTATTTTTTCTTAATAAAAAAATATTAATATTTTTTTATATATATTTTTTATTTTATTAAATTAAAAAAAATAATTATTTATTAATGAGTAAACAGACCCGATCTGAATCGATATCATATGATAAGTATTAATTAGACTATATATGAATTAAATATAATATTGAGATCCCTGTACTATATTCAAATATTCATATTTTAGCTATATTATAATAATTTTTTACCATTTATATTTCAACTATCCATATTTTGAGAAAAATATATGGAGGTAAAATGATATTTAGAAAAACATGCAAATATTAATAATTTATATGATATTTTATTATTATAAAGAGTGATTTATTTCAAAAATAAAAATATGTGATAAATAAAATAAAAATTGAATGGCCTAAATGTATTTGGCCATTGCATATATGTGTCTTTTACTAATTTTTTATGGATTTTCTTTATTTTATCTTATTTCTTTCTTTTTTCTTTCTTTCTTTATTTTATTTATTTTATTTTATATATATATAGGAATGAGTTATTATTCTGCATGATGAATAGTAAATTATTTATTTTTCTCATATTGTATTATATATTAAGCATTAAAAGTTATAATTCACTATTCACAATGAAATAGTGAATTTTTAAATATATAATTTCTTTTTATTTTTCGTAATTAGAAAATAAAAAAAAAGATTTACCATAGATTATTCAGTAGGTAAGTATTTCTTTCTTTTAATTTTAATTTTATTTTAATTAATTACAATTAATATTTTTCTTACTTTTTAAAACTAGATATCCAGAAAATATTAAATACCCAAAGTTTATTCTTTTAATTGTTATTATTTTATATAATTTATTATTTTATAAAATATATTTTGCTTTATTATTTACCAATAAATAATGATCTTACATTTGAACCTATAATTTATATGCTTATATATAATTTCTCAACTTTACAATTATTATTATTTTTTGTTAATTACTTAGATAAATTGTTAGCAGTCAATATAACCAATTAGCATGTGGAATAAGTAAGGTGAATTTATGCATGTTGTACTTCTCTAAAATGTCATTTTTTAAAATTTATTTTTTATGTTTCACTAAAATTTATTATTGATTAGTCCATATATCACTTGATTGATAAATTTCACTTAAAAATTTATCTTAAAATGAATTCATATACTAATATAAATTTCTTTAAAAATATTTATATATTTTAAATATTATTATTTATTTATTTTATTATATTTCACTTTCAATCTATAATTTAATTACGAATCTATTTAAAATAAGTATGAAACGCTATTTTGAAATTTAAAAAATATTAAATAATTTTTTGAATATTTGAATTATTAATTCAAAACACCGTTTTCAAACTTAAAAATAAAAATAAAAATTAAATTAGATATGATAGTTTTTTTTAAAACAATATTTTTAAAACTCTATTTTTAAAACAGAATTTATATCCAAACACCTCATACGTGAAAGAGAAAAATTCTCAATTAATTTATATATTTCACTTTATTTTATCTCAAAAGTGGAATTTTTTTTATCTTGGAAATATTATTTGTATATAATATTTTTATAGTTTAAAATAACGAGATTTTATTTAGTAAATATTAAAAATGATAAAAATAAAATTCAGCATGACAAATGAAGATTTTAAATTTTCATATCCATTTCTATTGATTATAAAATAGAATTATAAGAGTGGAATAAAAGAAAATGTAAAAATAAAGATATAATAGGATTTTAAATAAAATATTGAGAGTATATTATTTTTTCTTGAATAAATCTCATGCAAATATTTATAATACTTAATTATTTTAATATGCTTTATTATGATTAGTTGGTATAAAATATTTATAAGTTTAAACTTTATGGATATTAATTTTCTTTATAAATTTTAAAGAAACAATCATTATTAATGTAATTATTAAAATAAATATTACAATTTTATAATATTATTTCTATAAATAGTAATAGTATATATAAATTAATTTTTTAGAATTAATATTTAAAATATGAAAATAAAAATAGTAATTTTATTCATTAAATAATTTTAAATAATTTTAAAATTGGACGCCCGTGTGCTAATAGCAAACATAAAAAAAACAAAGCCATGAAAAGGAAAGCTCTGAGCATAAAGCCATCAAATTAAACTGAAAACACTACAATAGATTGAGTGATTAAATGTTTAATATTTATTTACAAACATGATTTTTTAAATAAAAATATTATAATAAATCATTTTTTTTAATTATAAAAAAATAAATTTTGACTAAAAATAATATTAAAAAATAATGAATTTTGAAATAATATGATTGAAACACCCACTATATTTATATGGTGTGTCTAAATATATTTTTCTTTCTTTTCATTTGTAGGAAATTTTATAATAAATTTAATTATTTTCATTTCATGAATTTAGTTTCTCTAATACTATTATCTTTAATTTATTTCAGCTTTTACTATCTTAATTTGTATATTTAATTATCTTTTTTAATGAGAATACAGTGTATAATTTTTTTTTTTTTTTTTTTTTTTGTGTTACCTAATGAAGCAAGTGACTTTCTGGCTGTTTATTAATGGTATTAATATATTGTTGAAAGTATAGTTATAAATTAAATAATAACATATAAGAAATAATAAATCTGAAAAGAAATAATTTTGAAAAAGCCACTATAAATACGTATGAATTGATAATTATTAGAAAATAAAAAAATTCAATTAAAGATAAAGTATAATTAATTAAAGTTTTTATTATATGTATATGTAACGTGACGGAGGATTGAATAACTCTGCAATTTTCTATAAATTTATGCTTTATATATTTAATTATATTTGATAATGAAATCTTTTGATAAAATTAATATTTTAAAATTTTAATTACTCCTAAATGATTATATAATATGATTTTTTGTTAGTGTGAATTAGGAATGATAAAATACTCCGATTTAGTAGGATCCCCCTTATTTCATCCTATCAAAGCGGAAAATTTCTGTTTTAATTAGAGAATAAGGCGGAGATCGAGAAAATCTAAAAAAATTTAATGAATATTGATAGGAATATAAATTATATGTCTCGCCCCAAATCACCCCTCTACACACATATATATACACACACACATATAATAATTATCTTTTTATTATATGATAGAACTTATAAAAAATATAGTTATTAGTCATTGTTTATTAATTTTAAAAAATATAATTATTAAATATTTTGTTAAGTGATTAAATTATCGAAGAATAATTCATAGAAGAAATTTAATAATAATAATAATAATTTATAAAAAAATAAAAGATTTAAATATTTATTATTATATATTAAAATATAGATATTTGGTCATTTAGTGATCAAATATCAATTTTATAACATTAATTTTTAATTAATTTTAATAAAGTTTGTTATAATTTATATATTATATAATCCAATTTTATTAGATTTTAACATGTCGATTAATTAACATTAATTTATATAGTATAATTTTATAATAATAAATTTTAATAAATTTATATGAAAATTAAATCTTTTAATTATAGTAAAAAATTTATTAAAACTATATTATATTTAATTAAATATTTATTTTTTTATTGAAATTTTTTTAATTTATTTATTTTTATGTTAAATATATAAAAAAATAAATAAATAAAATATATAATGTGTAATATTAATTTTTATATGAAAAAATCATATTTTATGGATATGTAAAGACTTCAATACTTGTAAAGATAAAAATAAATATTAAAATTTTAATTATTAAGAAATTAATTAAAAATAAAATAAAATTTTAATATACAGAAACGGAGATGAAAATAGTAAAATTTGTTGAAGTTGATTATTTTGCCATCCCTGACGCAAATGATGGAACTTCCCATACCCAACTCCCTCAATATATATTCATAAAAAAAAGTTGAAAATTATCTTATTGGCATTTCAAGGCGTCTTTTTTTTTTTTTAATCCACCCTTTTATACTTTAGAAAAAGTCGTTGAAATTTAGAAGAAAAGTTAAAAGCATTTTTATTTATACCATTATATTAAAGTTAGTTAAAATATATAAAAAAATTATTATTTATAAAAATTAAATATTTACTCTCTTTATTTTTTTTATCTATTATTTTAAAAATTTATTTATTTATTTTTATAATATTTAATTAAAATATAATAATTTAATTTAAGATAAAATTAAAGATATAAAATTAAATAAGTCATTTTAAATATAATTAATAAATATTTTAATATATATGTAAAATCTTAAAAGACAAATAAAAAAAAATGAAAAAAATATTTATTTTTATAAATTTTAAAAAATTTATAATTAAATTTTATAATTTCTATAATTTTTTTTAAAATCTATAAAAATCATTATTGAATACCATTAACTTTTATAAAATATTTTAATATTATTATTAAATAATTTATACATTTTTAAATCCATGGAAGTCTTAATTATTTTCATTCAATACACACAAATTCTAAAAATTGTCAGTATTAGTTATAAATTACTTAATTTTAATAATATTAAAAATTGTAAATTTTCATGCCCTAGTAAATGTAATTTAAATTTAAATTTTTTTGTATAGAGCCATAAATTATTGGGCTTTGCCCAATTTATCTATATGGATTAAAAAAAACAAATAAACAAAAGATGTTCAAAAAATAGGGTGGTGTGTCTTTGAAATGTAAAGACTCCATTTTCGTCCAAACAAAGCAAAAGCCTGTAAAAGGTGAAAGAGAGTGAAAGGGTGAAAGAAAATCAAAGATAGAGAGAGAGAGATTTTCTCATTTCCTCTTTCCCGCTCAACCCATATTATACGGAGTCTGATTTTTGTAATACTAATTTCAAATTAATATTATAATCTTACTGACATTAATATCAGGTAATCTGTCCGTCTCCGTCTCTCTTATGCCCCCTCTTTATCTCCATATATTATCTTTTGAGCTGCGTGTTCTTGCTATCGCTCTGTAAGTTTCTGAATCGAAATGTAAAATTTTCTTTTATGTTTCTGTTTTTACTTTTGTCTAATTTACTCTTACGTCAATGGATTTTGCAGTTCACAATCTTTCTCAGCTTTTTTTTTTTTTTTTTTTTTTTTAACGTAAAACCCTAAATTTGATACAATCTCTCAGCTGTTTGTTTCTCGCTACGGGAAATTTTAATTTTATATAGTGATCAATGCGAAAGATTAAAATGAAAAATTGTATTACTATGCAAAAAACAAGAATAATACCTTAAAGTTACTTGTTCCATTTGATATTTTGTTTGCACTATCTTTTATTTTCCACCGTTTATCGGAAATCAATGATCATTGTAGATTTTTTTTCTTTGTTGAGTGAACCAGTTGAATTTGACTGTATTCTTTTCTTTTTAGAGGAAAAAAAAAAAAAAGATAACTGAGAATATTTTTCTAGTTCTTTATATACAATCAAGTACAGGCAGTCAGATATTATTTCTAGTATTTAATTGTTTCATTCGCTTTTGTCTTCTGTTTCTTTTTAATTATTTTTTAATTTGTAATTTTGAGTGCATATTATTCTTTATATAGATTTATTCTAAAGATTTTTTGACTGCTCGTGCTTAATTGTTTGAATGTGGAAATCGGCATTTGGCTCCAACAAGAATATATATATATATATATATATATATATATATATATATATATTTGCATGGTAAACACCATCTTTATTCAAGATTCTTATCTTTTTGGTTGGCTCAAAATCAAATACTGGGTTCGAAATTATAATAATGATTACTTTCCTTGTTTTCTTTACTGGTTTAGCTCCATATTATTTATTTCTTCAATTATTTCCCATATCACAAGTCTATATATTCTTGTCTTTCGGGTAAAGATTCGTTTTCTAAGTTATACTTCACAAAATTAGTGTGACTTTCCTTTTTTTTTTTTTTTTAATTACCGTTTCTGTTTCTATAAATTGAAACCTTTTGCTTGTTATTACATACGCTTGTGAGAGTTCTGGTAATTTTCACTGGTATTCCCCTTCCTTTCCTCTATTCTTTTCTGTGTTATGTTGTATTATCTGTTTTTTATTTTTATTAGCGTGTAATTTCACATATCATTGGTATCTTTTATCTTGTTTCTCCCTGGCTCTGGCGCTGGAGGTGAACTTATGAACTTACTGCAAAGAATCTGGGTTTGTTATTTGTGGCTGTAATTTATTATTGTGGAATTTCCCAATGATTATAGGCTAACATTCCTTTGCAGAGGCTGGAGCTGGAGAAGAAAAGGATAATCTATGGAGGACGGCGCAGGAAGAGGTTTGGAATGCCAGAAGATTATGGATGGGAAGGTGAATAATTTGAATGGCTCAGAGAAGGCTATTCCTTCTTGTTGCTTGAAGGCTAGGGCTTCAGCACCTGAGCTTGATGTCAAATGCCATTCTACTGTTGTTTCTGGGTGGTTCTCAGATTCTCATTTTGGCTCTGGTCATTATCTTTGAATTTTTTTTCTGATCCTTATTTCAACTGTAAGTTCATTCTGACATGTTTGATGGTGTAAATTGGATGCTTCTGACCTCTTTTTCCATTGTTTATCACAGGAAAAGCTAGCAAAAAGGTTTACTTCAACAACCCAATGTGGCCTGGTAGGCCTTATTTTCATTTCATGTACATTTTATCAGATATCATTTTGCTTCTATATGATTTGTTTTGATTGGTGACAGAAAAACATTTTCCCTTCATATTGTGTCCATTGATATTCACCAATCTTTAATCTAAGTGGTGATATCACTGTCATCTTATAATTATGCTTCTTGTTGAATTAAGTAATAAGCACAGAAGGAAAACCGCTGGTAAATTTTGTAACCTTTTCCCTTCGTTGAACAATAAACCTTGGAGGTCCTGTGTCCTGCCTGCTTATCGTTCCCCTTACTAGTTCTCTCTTTTCTGTCTTTTAGCTGAATCCTTTTATTTTCTTTCCCAGAAAAAAAAATATTCAAATGCTACTGACTGCTCATTTATCCAAGGATACTTTTTTTTTGCTTTCTGTTTTTGCAGTGCTTCTAAATTGAAACAGTGACAGTTTTGCCTTTTTTGTTTGCCCTTGTAACTATGGCTAATGTTGTTTGAGCATTCATTTGCAGGAGAAGCACATTCACTGGAAGTTAAAAACATTTTGTACCAGGGAAAGTCAGAGTACCAAGAGGTCTTGGTTTTTGAGGTTTGAGATTCTTGTCTTTGCATATTTGACTGTTTTCTTGGCGCTGGCAAATGTTTTATTCTTTACCTTTACTTCACAGTCTATCTCTATATCCTCTGACATATGTGCATTACTTAGCTATACTGAACTATTTACCTGCAGTCATCTTCATATGGCAAAGTGCTTGTTCTGGATGGCATTGTCCAGTTAACTGAGAAGGATGAGTGTGCCTACCAGGAGATGATAGCTCATCTCCCACTTTGTTCAATTCCATCACCCAAAAAAGTAAGCATCGCTTTCATTTATTTCTGGTTTTCAAAAAACATGGATTTGTTTCCTGGAACTATAGGGAAGAGTTTTAGGAGAAAGATGAACATAATTGCTTCTCTGTTCTTACCTTGCTACACTTGCATTGAATTGAAGTATAACTATCTTCTTTTTCTCAAATAAGTAAATAATGCGAGACAATTTTAGAAAAGAAAGGAGGATATGCCTGGGTTAAGTAGTTTAGCTGGAGTCTCAACTCCGAAATTCATGAGCAATGATAGAATACCAGTTTATATGTTTGGAACTATTTTAAAACAATTTGACCTTGCAGCAGATCTTGTATTCCATCTATTCTGTCAGTTTCTAGAACTCTTGTGATGATTTAGGTTCTCTTAGTTTATATTTGGATTTTCCTTGCAGGTTTAAGATTGTGATGCACCTTGTCATTTTAAAGCATGGTATTGCTAAAAGGGAAAAAGATGAAAACAAATAATGAAGTTTCCATCTGTTGTATTATGGCATCAATACTTGTCATTTTCACAATTGAATTTTTTTGCATCAGCTATCATGAGATGATTGTCCCTTTAACAATTGATCTTATACTGAAAAATAAATAAAATAGTATCAAATTTGCTTAATGGAGAAAATGAAAAAAAAATGTGCTATCCTTGCATTGTACAGTAGCATTGACACCTGTCATATTCAAATCTGAATTTTATCATCAAATATATTATATTCCTATTGTTTTGGCTAGCAGAAGCTAGCACATGACCTTTTTGTCATGCTGCGAGTTGATAGGACAATGAACTGTGCTAATGTGTTGTAGGCTCGAGTTCCCATCAAACAGTCAACATAGCAGAAGTTTTCGTCTCACCATCTTGTTGATAGAGACCTGTTTGCGACTCCTACAGTTTACCTGTTATTCAAATTCTATAAGCTGTAGTCTTTTAACCAATTGAACAAATTACATTAGTCGTCTATTGTTGATTATTGCATAAAAAATTTCCTGTGTTGCTAACAAGAAACCTTTCAACTGCCCTTTAAACTGGGTTTGCTATCAAATCTCAGTTCTTTAGGCCTTTGATAAGAAAAGGATATTGAAGGAAATTGCATGAAGTCACAATAGTATTCAAAATTTACGTCATGTTTGCCATTTTACATTGGATTTTCAACTAAGATCACATTGATTACTTTCCAATTGGAAACCACATTTAGTCATTTCACACAATTCAGTGTCTTAACTTTGCATGATTAATTTATTATATTTAGAATTTACTATACTCATTTCATCAAATACATGATATAGGTTCTGGTTGTTGGTGGAGGAGATGGTGGTGTCCTTAGAGAAATTTCTCGCCATAGTTCTGTGGAGCTCATTGATATTTGTGAGATAGATAAGATGGTTATAGATGTAAGTGATGATTTAAATACCTTCATGTCATCTCAAGTTCCTCACTTTTCCCTGCTTTTCTTCTTCCTCTGCACTCAATAAAGCTTGTTATTTGTTATTGTAGGTGAGTAAGGAGTTTTTCCCAGAATTAGCTGTTGGATTTGAGGATCCTCGTGTGCACCTTCATGTAGGTGATGGTATGATCAACAATTCTCTATCTTGTCTTATAAGTATATCACAATTTATTGTAAGGTCATGAACTATTTGTATGTGAATTTTCCTGAAATTAATTCAAGCAAATGACTCTTATCTTCTCAGTTGATCTCATTCCTGTCATCTTAACAGCTGTAGAGTTTCTTCGGCTTGCTCCCGAAGGGAAGTATGATGCTATTATTGTTGATTCATCAGATCCTGTAGGTATGTTCTTAATTTTGAATTGTGGTGAGCCATCTATTTTTCAAAGGGGTGCACGTGTGATTTGTTGTTTTTATTAATGTGTGTGTGTAACACTGAAAACGGGAGGGGATATGTGGCCTATTTGATGGTTGTTCAACCATTCTTTCAAAAATCCTATGTAACAATGCATTGTCTTATTCTTGTATAAGAGTGAGTTCTATCTGTTTCAAGGCTGTTGGCTTTTTGTTGATCCATAAAAATATGGATTTTTTAAACTGTTCTTGTTTTAAGGCTTATTATATATGGAAATATCACTTGTTGGATTCCTCTTTATGTTTTAGGTCCAGCTCAAGAGCTTGTAGAGAAGCCGTTTTTCCAGACCTTAGCTAGAGCTTTAAGGCCTGGTGGCGTCCTTTGTAATATGGCAGAAAGTATGTGGCTTCACGCGCATCTTATTCAGGATATGATCTCTATTTGCCGTGAAACATTCAAGGGTTCTGTTCACTATGCGTGGACAAGTGTTCCAACATATCCTAGGTAATCATGGGTCCTATTTTCTTTTATTGATTCTCTTGTTCCAAGGTAATTATGGATCCTATTTTCTCGTATTGATTCACTGGGTCTCAGCAATGGCCTGTCTCTGGCAATTCTAGGGACCAAGGCATACTTTAATCATGTTTATTGCAAGCATGGTTTTCTTTTGTCACTACAACCCTATATTTGTTGTTGAAATTGATTTTTTGAGGGAGAAGAAATCGACACGTCTTGTCTTTTGCTTCTGTATCAACTTATCTTTGTGTCTATGGAATTGATTTTTTTTTTTTTTCAAATCTTAATAATTGTGAATGTGCTTGTGGGTTTTTTGTCAGCTATTTTTTTTTGTATTATAATTGAAGTGGGAATTTATGCAGTTTGTTATCTTATGTCATTGATTCTTGTGTTCTATTTATTTTGCGGACATGCAGTGGTGTGATTGGATTTCTCATATGCTCCACAGAGGGGCCACCTGTTGATTTTTTGAATCCTATTAATCCTATTGAGAAGTTAGAAGGAGCAGCCAAATATAAGAGAGAACTTAGGTTCTATAATTCAGAGGTAGAGCTCTCATGTCTTTAAATATACCTTGTTGATTTTGTGGTTCTCATTTTTTCTAGTCATAAAACCTTTACAATATATCCAATGTGGAGTTGCAAAAAATCTAATGTAGGCATGAAGCATCTTGGTTGCTGATATTTAACGCCTTAAATTCACTGTGTCTGTGCTCATAAACTGAATATTGGTTTTGATGTTTTCTGGACAGGTTCATTCTGCTGCTTTTGCATTGCCAACATTTTTGAAGAGGGAGGTGAGATTGCTCCGTGATTCTCCAACCACGGCAAAAGGAATTCGCCTTTCCTAATCTGGTGGTTGTGCCCATTTGAATTTTTATGATGAGTGGGACTAGTTTTTAATGTGAAGTAGATTTTAGGTAGTTATTGCACATATAGTTGTGCAGGCAGGTTAGCTGGCTCTGTGTTGGACATTTTAGCGAGGATTTTATTGTGTCATATATGGGGTCTCTTGCTAGGTGCATCTTACTAGCTAATGAATTATTAGTGATAGCTAATTGATGTTTGGTGGATGATGATTGTTACCTCTTCTTGTCAAGTGATGAAAAATTTATGCTTTAATACGTCAATGCTGAATCTGAAGCCAGTAAACAATTACAATAAATGTCTGGTTACATTCTTTTACTCAATTAATGACCTTTTTTACTCTCTCTGTTTTGAAAACTGGAATTGATTGATTGTTTAGTTGAACTGGTTAAAATGGAGAATCAATTGCAACACTGCTATCAACCAAGTAGTAATCGCTTCTCTATAACTGGAAAAAGCATAGTTGTCATATCCGGACCTGGTTGGTTCAATTTCAATCGGAAAATCTAAAAGTCGGTTCATTGGCCAGACCTGTCATTCATAAATCTCGCTTTTCTTAAAATTCTGTGGCGAACTATAATTGGTAAATTGTATGATAATTGTTGGAATATAACCGGATGGGTTTTTGTATACCGGTTTAAGTAAGCGTACGACGAAGGAATTTTCTTACGCGAATTAAAAGGCTGATGTCGTTGACAAAATTATTCTACTTAATGCTTTATCGTATTAATAAATAGTTTAATAATTATGAAGCTTTTTCAAGTGATTATTAATACGTTGTAATTAAAGACTTTCAGTTTTATTGGATAGACCGCTTCTCCCTTTGCCAACTCATACATAATGCATAATAGGAGTCGAGAAATTATTACTCAAGTTGTTGTTATTAGATAAATTTATATAAATATATTTTTATTAAAAAATTTTAAATTTTTTAAAATTAAAGTATTGATATTAATAGATATTAGATTTCTGATAAATTAAACTTTATAATATAAAAAATTTTAAATTAAATTATTTTTTTATTATAAATTATTTATATTTTTTATTATTAATTAATATGAAATTATCCATTAATAATATTTACTTCGTTATATATATTTAATAGTATCCACTTCAATAAATTAATCTTAATATAAATAAGATGTGCATACTCTTATCTTATTTGGTAATTTTTCGAGTAGTTGTTTAATTCATAATTTCTTTTATATATTGGATTTATAGTTCCATCCACCAATTACATATTACGGATTTTTTATGATACATAGCAAAATCCAAATTCATCTCTCCTCAACTACCGCTACCACTACCACTACCACTACACTCTCTTTCTAGGTTTTCAGATTCCCTGAGAGAGAGAGAGAGAAAAAGCGAAGTTATTGAGCTGATTCAGATCCTCATTTTTTTGAATCAGATCATAACTCGGATCCGATCCTACCTCAAAACTCGCGGATTTTCAACCAGAGATCCGTAATTTTTTCAATAATTTTCCATTTTTATTTCAAGCTCTCTCTCTTTGTTGTGTTTGATTTCTCAGCTTTATTATGAGTCTAATATCTTAAAGGTTAGATCCCAATTTGTTTATCATTATGTGTGTTTCATTGATTGTTGTTTGTTTTTTTCCACCATTTTGTAGCTGAGGTAACGATACAATATATGTATTCGATCCTTTGTTTGTATCTATATACATTAATTCAATTTCAAGATACTGCCGCTCCAAAACTTTCCACACGTATTTTTGTGATTATTAGAGGACATGTGATATTTTGTATTCAATTCATAATAATTTGGAGGGAATTGGTTTATAATATGTACCTTTTGTGATGTTGTTGGGCAGTTATTTCCTTCATCAGTGTTCTGGCATTGAAGGCCAGTTGTGTCAATTTAGATGATATGCAACACCTGCATAAGGAGTGTGATTGCCCAGGGTGGAATATTCTTCAAAACAAGATTGCATTTCAGCAATATCCGGAGGAGTTTACATGAGAGTCTTCACCTAAGTTTTACGTTGAATCGTGAATTATCAATGAATCTAAGCATGATGGTCGATTCAGGCTCAACTGCAAAACGGGAACCTGTTGTTCATGTGCTCCCAGAGAAAGATGATGATGGTGGATATGTTAGTGGAGGGTGGAAAAGGTGATTATGGCTTCTCTATTTTCATGGATATATGCATTGATTGTGGAAAGTTTAGAAAATATATCTTTGCAATGTATGTATGCTTTATATCAAACTTTCATAATATTTATAAACTATTAACTCCACTTTGGTGCTGTTTTGCCTTCGGAGAATGCAAATATATGGCTGTTAGTTAACATGGATTTTGGCCTGTATGCTGCTAGTTAACTGCTAAGACACTAGAAATGAATGATGGTGCCACCATAATTTTTTGCTACTTTGAGACTTGCGGCACCTCCATGTGTAAGAGTTTGTTTATTCGGAACTGAAAGAAACTTTTAGAAATTAGAAATACCTTTTAAAATAGTTGTCTCCATTTTAGTTTGTGAAAAGGCAAAAAAGGGAAAGCAGTTTCAGTTAACACTAAATATTGTTTTTACTCTTGGCTTTATTTGGTCCCTATCAAAAGACTATCCATTGATGATTATTAACATTACTTATTTTTTATTATTTTTTTATTTTTTCTCATAAAAACGGATTATAACTATGACAAATTCCTTTATATTCATGCTCTTTGAGTTTGTCTTTCACTATGCCTTGTCTAACTAGAACTGAAGGACTATGGATGATATCTGTAGATCAGAACAATAAGTTTGTCTGACAGCACTTTTATCTTATTCTGACAAGGTGAGTCGATTTCTTACTTCATTGACAGCGAAGATGGCAAACTGAGCTGTGGGTATTCAAGTTTCAGGGGAAAAAGAGCGACCATGGAGGACTTCTATGATATTAAAAATACTAAGATTGATGGGCAAATAGTCTGCATGTTTGGAATCTTTGATGGTTTGATTCCCTCATCTCCTTGAATGAAGTTTACCAACAAGTGTTATGAATCACTATTTATTTTCCTTGAGTTAGAAGTTGCACTATGTGGTGATGATGGAAGTAAAGACTGCTGCATGTGAATAAGTAGTGTTTCAATTAATTTACCAGCTTCCATGCGGTTCAATATTATGCACTTGGTAACTGTGATTTGTGCAAGGGGTGTATAAACACTCAGAGCTGACATTATTTGTTTATTATTTTAAACACAGTTATAGTCATTAGTCGCTTACAGCTAAGAACCTGTGCAAGCGGACGCTATTCGGTTAAGATCGGATCATTGAAGTAATATATAAGCACTTTTAACAAATTATGTAGTTTTAAATCATTCTACAAGACCCAATCAACTGGACATTTCTGCTTTGGATATTTTGAACTACTATTTGCGTGCTAAAGAATGTTTCTACACTAGTGTAGCATCTTTGTATCTTTCTTTCTTATTTTATTTATTTTTTCAAAATTGTGTTTGCATGTGTGTAGAAGGATTTCATTTTGACTAGTTGCATCATTTTAGGTCATGGTGGTTCCCGAGCTGCTGAATATTTGAAGGAGCATCTGTTTGATAATCTAATGAAGCATCCACAATTCACGGCAAACACCAAACTGGCTATAAGTGCGTCCAAATCTTTTGATGCTCAATATTATATTTGACTTATCATCAGCAGGATCATATTATCATGCCATATGGACTACAATGCAGCATTGGTGTTAAATTAGATGCCTGTTAAGGGCAGGCTGAGACCAATATGGTGTTTCCCAGTCTGTCATTTCCTATTTATGTGGCATGTGTTCTACAAGAAACACAATTATCAATCCCTTGAACAGGATTTGTTACGGCCCTATATGGTAACCTTATTCACTATGCAGGTGAAACTTATCAACAGACCGATGTGGACTTCTTGGAATCTGAAAAGGATTCCTACCGGGATGATGGTTCTACAGCTTCAACAGCTGTTTTAGTTGGTAACCATATATATGTTGCCAATGTTGGAGATTCACGGACTGTGATATCAAAGGCTGGAAAAGGTATTGGTTGCATTTTAGTTCTATAAATGGCTATGAGTTTCTAGACAATGTTATGGTGAAGAATGAATTTCTAGATGTTATTGATCTGTTGGTCATGCACTTAGGTAACAACTAGAGAAATGATGAATAATTAATGCACAATCATGGATAACTGGTGTTAAATTATCTAATCTTTGAAATTGGGATCAGAAGATAACTAGTACTGTTAATAGTAAATAATAAATGTGTAGGCTTTTTAAGTATCATATATTGGTATTGATTAAGGGCCTGTATTGGACAGAGGACCTATGCTTTCTTGGCAGTGCCTGCTTGATAAACAAATTTATAGATAGTTAGATACGTCTTTAAGGAATCATCAAAGGTTTGTTCATATGCGAATATACTGGTCTTATTTAACTTATTCTACTGTATGAGAATCATCACCACATGATTAATGTATAAACAAATATTATAATAGGCATTTAATATTATTAATTAAACATTACGCATTATGCATATGTGAATTTAATGAAAATGCATTGAGTTCTTCCTGGACCATTTAATACTATAGATTAAGGCTCTGATGTTGTCATATGTTTGATCTTTCTAAACCTGAAATTCGTCTGATTATTAAATTGCTGTTGTACTTCAATGATTCTTGGATTATTTACTTGTAATTATTCTTTTTCACCCATGACAGCAATTCCTCTCTCTGAGGATCATAAACCAAATAGAAGTGATGAACGGAAGAGAATTGAAAATGCTGGGGGTGTAGTAATGTGGGCAGGTAAGCACTTTGGTCTCTCTTTCAGTATGTGTACTATCCCACTACCACCCCTCTCCCCCTTTTATTAGGCTACAAGTGTACTTTTCAAGCATTAGACTGGACCTGAGCTGAGCTGCTAATGTTGATCAACAATTTAATTGATTTTACTTTTGATGTAAACATTTGGAATAATGCCCTGTTTTGGATGATCAGGAAGAGGACTTAAAAGGACAAACAGCCTTTGCAAATTTGGATATGACTACCAACTTGTCTGATAATTTGTACAAGTGTTTGAGATAATAAAAGTGTGGTCTTGAGTGAAGGTGCTTTGTATCTGGAGCAAATGTGAATTTGGGATGTGGATCTCTCACCCAGAGGTTCAGTTTCAAACCCAATCAATTGCGAACCAAAAGAGGTCAAGAAATCCATTCATCCTATCTCAGACCAATGTATAAGCTGCCAATAGATCTAGGAGACAGTCCTTGCCCTTGCCCTTGTCCAGACCACTGTCTAGCTTGATTTGACGATCCTTAATGTGTCCACTTACTAAGGGACAAATTACTTTTCATCCGTACATGTTCATCCCCACACAAAGCCTCATTTAATGTCATATAAATATTGTCTATTTGGAAAAACTGCTGTACTTTATTTTTTCCCCTGCATATATGCTTTGAACTGGACAGATCTGAGCCAGTTGCTCATAAAAGCCAAAATCATGCATGTTGCTTCAATTGTCTTGTCAGGCACCTGGAGGGTAGGAGGTGTATTGGCTATGTCGCGTGCTTTTGGCAATCGCATGTTGAAGCAATTTGTTGTTGCAGAACCTGAGATACAGGTAATTTTGTATTATATTATTGAACAACACAGGTTTCCCATAGTTTATTTATTTATTTATTTTTTTGTTGTCTGGCAATTTGTTGTTGTTGTCATAAAACTTCCTGCTTAGGGGTCAACCATTTAATACTAATGGGTTATGTTAACTATGATGTTGCCTTGCCTAGTTGTCCATGATGAGTGGAGAGCTGAAAGCAGATGTTTTAGTTGTTTCAGTATTTCTGCAGCAACAAAACTATAACAATGTATTCTTGCCTATTGCACAGTTTAATTTTCTCGGGATTGAATTTTACCCGTCCATAGTGATCGTTTAAGAGGGGTAGGGAAGGTCCGCACTCAACAATAAAAAAGGAAAACTATACTTTCCCTAAGTAGCATCCCCTTAGTTCCTGTTTTGCTTTCAGTGACACTGTTGATTGGAATTTTGGATGTGAATAGCTTTTCTCATGTCTCTATTTATGAAAGTTTTCTAGGATAGTTATATGAAGATCCCCTGCATATCATGGTAAATGCCTATGCTCTTGCTAAAACCTAATGTAATCAGCCAAATTTTTGTGTTCTTCCCCACTTCAGGATCAGAAAATAGATGAAGAATTTGAATTACTCGTGCTTGCAAGTGATGGACTATGGGATGTGGTACCCAATGAGGTAAGCATACCAGCTTCTCTCTCTCTCTCTCTCTCTCTCTCTCTCAAGACACAAACACACAGACGCACATGGAAGTGAATGTGTGCTTAAAAGTCTCTTTTGAGGAATGATAGTAAAGATTCTGATAATTCTATGGAGATATGACTGGCTGGTCTATGAGGTTAAGATTCTCATTGTTGGATCATCAGTGGTATTCTCACAGTTAGCCTACTATCTATAAGATTGAGTTGATTACTAGAATGGTTTGTCATTTTTCAATCTGTGGTGTTGGTTTTCTGGTTCTTTTACGTTCGTATGACTTTCAGACTTCCTTAATTTGTTTGCTGACTAAGCATATACTTTATGTTTAGGATGCTGTTTCCCTTGCTCGAACAGAAGAAGAACCTGAAGCAGCAGCTAGAAAACTAACAGAGGCTGCTTTTACACGTGGCAGTGCTGACAACATAACATGCATCGTGGTTAGATTCCATCATGACAAGACAGATCCTGCCAATCCCCAACGTACTTAGAAATTTCTATTTATATTGCATGTATAGGTTTATTGATGCATTAGGCGATCTAATTTTGAAATCTGTGCATGCATATGATAACTGATTGTGCACATGGAAAAGTCCATTTGTTTATTCATTGTTTTGTTTCTTCATTGCTCTTGGATCAAGAACATGCACTCAAGTGTTCTGTTTTATGCCAAAGTCCATTATACATCTGTATGTCTACCTTCTTTGTTTTTTAATCTGCATCTAATAAAAGGTACTTGGCGTCCTCTCCAATTCTTCTCTTTGAAGTTAAGGCCCGACAACTTAAGCTGTTCGCCCCAATTAGATGCCCATTTAACCTGTTGGCATGTATATAACTTAAATTTATTATTTAGCTGTTCAAATGTATTGGAGTTTAACCCTTCGATTGGTGCAGAGGAAATAAAAATAAATTAAATAAGAGAAATGAAGAGGAAAAAAAAAAGAATTGTAATTTCTCGTTTGAATCTTTTATTTAAGCGAGAAATTCATTTGTAATCTAGTTATTTTTTAATATTGAGAGAAAAGAGAAAAGATATTTTAGTAATTTATATTTTTTTCACTTTTTCACTTATTATTTTTCTTTATTTCTCTTCAAAATAGATAGAAATTATTTTGCGTCTAAAATCAATTTGAGAAATTCTAATTTCTTTTTATTTTTCTCTTTTATAACTAAATGAATGAAATTTAATTAATTTCTTTCCTTTTCTTTTCACTTTCCTCGAAACAAATAACGGTTTAGTGTTTAATTAGTCTGAAATTTGGGGAAATTACTGGTTTTTAAAGCTCGTATGCAAAGAGTTAAAAGAGTTATTCGTTTGGTTTATCAACTTGTATTGGTATGCTCTAAACTTATCTATCTCCACCTGATCCGATTGCGATATATAATGCATGCCTAACTATTTAGGCCATGAAAAACCTTTTAAGGAAATTTTGGCATATGTAAGGATAGTGCTATGGCTCAAGACATTTTTCTTTTGGAAGAGAGTTATTTATTTGTTCATAAACTGTTTATTATATTACGCAGAATTAAATGATCTTCTAAGAGCGGTAGTACAAGATTTATTTGAATTATGTTTTTTAAAATAATTGAAAAGTAAAAAAAAAAATATAATTTTTTTTTTTACTTTATTTTTATAAAGGAAGAGTCAATTTTAAATGAAAATATTTTAAATTTTTATAAAATTTTTTGTTTTGATATGATAATTAAATTGACTTTTAATTAAAAAATAATTTTTATTAATTACACATTTTCAAATATGAAAATTACTAAAATATAATTAATTTAAATTTTCAAACAGAACTTTCATACATTCATAGTAAGTTTCGAAAATTCTCACTCGATTGAGAACACGGCGAACATAGAGAACAAAACTATAATGACATGAGATTCATCGACTGATTGAGGCATAATATGCAAAAATGCCACCCATTATGCATAAACATTTCTCCAATGTTCATTTGCATGTTTAGGCCTGGTAACCCATCTAATCATACCATCACTAAGAAGCGGCAAATTCTATATAATAATATATAAATATATATATATATATAAAGAATGGTCAAAGCATGTTGACTAAGTTCTTTTTTTTTTTTTAAACATCATTTGCATCTACTTTCTAGAAATTGACCAAACCAGTAAATTATGGTCACAGCAACTTTTCTGTAATTAAACAGAAAAATGAACAGATTATAACAGAGAACTTATGCCTGCCTAATTTTGAGGTTTCAAATTTACATCAATTTACTAGATGCTTCTGTACAGCTGAAAAACCATTGATAATGATCTACCCATCCAGATCATGAGACTTCTAGTTATTATCTAACCTTACTCAGAATCTTGACTGGCTTGCAGTCGCAAGGGATTATTCTTCTGTT
This sequence comes from Aleurites moluccanus, assembly GCA_948193065.1. Lineage (NCBI taxonomy): Eukaryota > Viridiplantae > Streptophyta > Magnoliopsida > Malpighiales > Euphorbiaceae > Aleurites > Aleurites moluccanus. The sequence goes on along the minus strand of CANXYC012106177.1, from coordinate 25,461 downwards.
CGAGTGCCAGGAGCAGGAACACTATCAAGAAAAAAATCGTCAACTGAAACACAAACAAAATACATTCTATCAAAACTTGCAGACTGAAGATCCAAAGGAATTTGCTAACCAAAATAAAAAAGAGAAGAAAAAAATGAATTTTAGATCTACCGTTGTCATTTTGCTCTGGAGAATCAAGTAATATATCAGAACCTGAATAATTTCCCAGCTGTCCTTGATCTATTGAATGCATAAAGGTGAGAATTGATCAATTCAAACGAAAACAAAAAAACAACAGAATATCTTTACAAGGCTATATAATGTAGGTAATACAATTTTAGTTTAATGATGTCATCACATCTATATGCATCGTTTTAATGGATGCCTAATGATCAAGTGTTTGTTTCACAGTGTAAGATGTGTCAACTTAATCCCTAGTACCTCCCTCTTTTCTCTCCTCTAACAGGATAATGTAAAAACAACTGTAATCCAGTCTTAAATGTGAAGTTATCATCATGGCAATTTTCTAGATAGTGAGTAATAACATGTCTAACTGAACCCCTGAAATGTGTTCATTAATTATGTTGAGTTGTCGACTAATAGTAAGATTCCTGAATATTCATACCCAAAAGCCAGGATGAGCATCAAAATTTCTTCATATTAAGTCATCAAAATTTCTTCATATTAATTCTGTCTGTGTTCACCTAAAATTACCATCACTGATTAGGGAAGCACTGAACGGCTACCCCTTAGAAAATTTAGGCTTAAAAGGTAAGCTTTCCAATCTGCATTTTGAACTATGACAATGAAAGGTTACCAGGTGAAGCTGAAACAACTAGTTTCACATGATAAGTTGCATCTCACCTTCCACATTTGTTAAATCTGCAGCTAGATCTGAGAAGCTAAAATTCCAGGGTATTTGACAAAATGGTTGAAGAGACTCTTTAGAATTGTCCGTACCACAATCAGGTCCAAGCAGCAGTCCTTCTGGACTTGTCATGTGAGATGTATATGCTGAGCCAAGTGATGTGTCCACATTCAATTCTGATATTTCAGTTCGGGTGAAAGGAAATTGACCATTGGATGTAACAGATGTAGGGCTCAAATCCATCTCTGACTTGATAACAGGGACAGCAGGTCCTAGGTCAGCTGGGCTTCTGTTCATCACCATCCTTCAACAAAAAGCAAAGCAGTTCACTTATCCTGCTAAATTATTTGATAAGTTTTATAATCCAGAGGCATATGAAGGTTCAATCTGTTGAGTTGAACCAAAATTTATCCAAAAAAAAAAATCACAAAGAAGCTGATGGAGATGCTAAATGTGCAGCAATGATAGAAAGATAAGGGAAGATGGACGCACAAGTATTTATGTTGTGTGTATGAAGATGTGAAATACAGAAAAACAGTAAAGCAAATACCCTTCAAAAGCTTCTATCTATGTGCAGGAGATATCCATTTGGAAACCTACTTAATAATTGCTTTCCTATGTCAGATAACTGAACAAGGAAAAAGGGAACTAGGGCGATGGATATTAAAGAATCCATGGACTTTGACACAAAATCGCTTGTCTGGTTTGGAAAAATTACAGTAAAGTCCCATGGATTTAAGAAAAACCTATATCCACCTAGGTGGATTTTTTGTCAAATCCTACATTTTAATGAATGAGGGTTTCTATAAACTCTTTTCCATCCCAAAAATCCCCATTAATTGTACAGACTTAGTCTGCATACCATAGGAAATTATAAAAATTATTAAATACCATGGATTTTAAAAATCCTCAATCCATAAGTAGCCTAAAAGAAATTATTTTACTTTATCCTTAACATAAATGTGACAACCCACACTCCCTGCCCCCACATAAATCAAAGAAACAAAGACCATAATGGTATATCCATGAAGAAATTCTGTGAGATCACCTCCAGGTTCTAGAATAAATTACTAGAACATTTGAGCAAGAAACATTAAATAGAAAGGGAAAGTCTAACATGAGAAGGAACTCACTCTTTCCCAGAATTTATTTGCACTGGATGGAAATTGCCTGATGCAGGGATTTCATTTACCACATTAAAGCTAGGTACACTTCCCATTGAACCAATCTGGTGATGACCTGTTGATGGAATTGGAGGCTGCAGCAGAGTGGTGTATCTCATAGGTAGACTGTTAACTGAACTACAAAAAAAAGCCAAACAGTCCTAATCAAAGCCAAAGAGGGTATCAAAGCTAATCCTTAAGAAACTTGGAACAAGCAGGAACTTAAGAAAGCATCTTTAGTACCAGAAACAAAAACACTGACAGTAATATTAATTTCAAAAAATTTATGAATAAATTGAATTCAGAGTTGGCCATCCAAGCCTGCTCCCCTCCTCACGCATAAAATAATTTTGCAAATATATCAAGCATCATAGGCAAGAGTCATATCAAGAAGGTTACACTGAAAAGCAAAAATTTTAAAAATAAAAAACTTAAATTGAGTAAATTCAGTGAGAATGCATTTTTTTTTTCTTTTTCACGTAGAGATTGCATATGTTAGATTTAGGTACTTGTTATTGTCAAAGAAGTTTTGGACAACACTTCACATGTCCAGCAACTGCCTCAGAGTACGATCTTAAGTGAAACTGCGGTTCTCGAAAAATATTTGGCCCTAGAAAATCCTTGGCAAATGCAATCAATACCATAAAACTTTGCTGTCCTGACGGAGGTGTGCAAATTTGTTTGCGGTGAGAATTTATATCATCCAGTCCATTGCCAAGAAACCAAGAAAAGCAAGGACAAAGTGCAAGCTAGCATAGATGGAAGATAAACTTAAATGGAAAGGGCATCAGTAACCTGCTTACAAAATGCTAACAAATCAACAACTAACTGCCACCTTAAAGGGAAAAACGCAAAGAAATGGCACAAAATTTACCTTTTCTTACATAAATATATAAGGTTGCTAGATGTCCAAATATTGAACATGGGGACAGTGACCCTGGTAAGTTGATTGCACTCCAATTTATTGAGATACCATCACATGTTTTTTGAATAACATTATTTTTTGAAGATAGTAGAATTTTAAGGGAATAGCTTACCCAGCATGTGCTGAATCCCATTCTGAGTAGGGGCTACTGGAACTTCCCGCAGTGGAGGAGATTTCATCTGATTGTACTGATGCTCAAGTAATTGATTGAATGCCATAATTTGTTTCTTCAGAATTAGCCTCATATAGTAGGCCTTAAAAAAATCTACATTTTCTTCTTCCAATTTCTGCCATACTAAATTACAGGAGGACGAAAAAGAAGAAATTGGACATTAGAGCTCTATGATATGCATCAGAATTGATGGCTCCTACTCACACTATGCTTGTAAACAAAATCAACAGTTAAAGAATATAATATTGATCAAATTGATAGGGGAGGGGGAATAAAAAGAAAATCATTCTCAGCAAAATCTGATTTTGATGATCATGTAGAACAATCCAAAAGCTCCAAATTAAGGTGATATGGCATTGCAGGCAAGTAGCAGAAAGTTATAACAATTTCCATATGGCCATCATGAATTCGTTGAGAACTTATAAATGACTGATGAAACTTGAAAGGTAGCGGTAAGTAGCACAATGGCATTCATTCTTATGGAAAAACTAAAGCAGACTTGTCTAAAGGTATCAATGACTTACCTAAAGTAGTAAAGCCAGGCTCAATTCTCGCTTGTTGCGAAAGGGTATTTACCACCTCATTTCTATTCATATATAGTTGAAGACACCTTTCTATCAGATTCCGGACCTATATATCATTTAATATTAAAATATAAAAAAATGTAAAATTAAGATGCAGTTTATTTTTATTTGACAAAACAACACAATCATATTTATATAAATGGACTTCAAAATAAATGTCTTACAACTTCAATATCTTGATGTGTAACTTTTCTGTTGTTGCTGCTTGAAACAGACACAGGATCAGAGTCCTCAAGAGCCTTAGGTAAGTCATTTTGTTGGTCACTTGGTGACTCATCTAATGTTTGTGTTGAAAATTTTATTTCCATCGGATCCTGTGAATCCTGTTAAAGGTCCTATGTTAGTCATTCAAACCAAAAAGAAACACGACAGTGTTGATAAAAAGAGCCCCATTCTCGACAGGATAAGCCTAAATTTCATTCATACACTCATAAAAATGGCACATTCCCTAGACAATTGAGGAAAAACAGACAACATATAAACTATCACTAACATAGGAACAATTACAAAAATGAAGTCCATCATACAAAGCAGCGATATCATCCAAAATGAAAAGTATATTATCTAACCTTAATATATAAAACACTCACATACAATTTCCATTCAGTTACAGTATTAACAGGATTGGATAAATAAAGAAACAAAGAAAACAAAAGGAACATAAAGAAAAGAATTTTAAAATTGAGAAAGTAAGAACTCGCAAGAAATTGCTATTACAAACACTTACTACATAACTCTCTCTGTTTGGAAGATTAAGAATCTCCAGAAAATAAATTAAATTTAAAAAAAAAAAATTCGAACTTTTGAGACTACATAAAATGCTATTCTCATTTTTCAAATGAGGGATATCTCACCGGGGGACTATCTCCTTCTCGGTTCAAAGGACAACACTTTCCTGTATTTTCTCGTCAACCAAACAGGAAGTGACTGGTTAAGCAACAAAAACAGTGTGAATTTGAGGAATCGGTTATTGCTAGGGTTCAGAAACAACTAAAACTGAAGCAGCTCGGTGCAGAAGGACAACTGTGCAAATTATATGATTGGGCGTTGATTATTATAATTATTATTATTATGGGCTTTAGTTATTGGGCTTCATGGACTCCGTTAATCCGGTTTTTTTAAATATTTAAGAAAAATTACATAAATACACGATTTTTTTTTTCATTTTTACGATTTTTTTCTTTCACTTTTATTATTTTTTAATATATATTTATATATTTAATATATATTTAATATATATGGTATTTTTAAAAAAATATTTTTATATATATAATATTTTTTAAAAAAATATTTTTATAATAGTAAAATGAAATTTTTTTTTTCTATTTTTATAAAAATCTCAATATTTAATTCAATATTAAAACAATAAAAATAATAAATATTAAAAATATAAAATTAATTTACTTTTATTTACTTTATATTAACTTTTAATATTTATGAGAAAAAATAAATAAATAAATATATTTTAATTTTGTATATATATACTAAAAATATTAAAAATCTAAATTTTATATTATGTATTTTTAAATATTTTAATATTTTAAGTAATAATAATTTCACTTAAGGAGTTTAAGTTATTTTTTTTATTTAATTATATTAATTTCAATATGCGTATAAATTTATTATATTATTATGAATTTTATAAATATAATAAAAATAAATTTATAAATAATATTAATATTCTTTAAAAATATTGATAAAGAGATATTGAATATTAAAATAAAAATATGTTTGTTACGGTTACGGATTTGGTAACGGGCGAATCACGTGAAGTGGATGGCATTACAGGAACATGAGGCTGTGTTGGTTATGTATTTTCTGCACGTTACAAAGCTCTCCGTGCGTCACTCTGTCCGAATGGGACACAAACCATAAAATCCCCAGCCTAAATTTCGTCTTACTTATTACCAGTTCTCCAAATTAGTTCTTTCATTAATATTTAATTATCAATTATGCTTTTTTATATTATTAAATTGCTCTCATAATAATCGTAGTTTTAAAAATTAATATTAAAAAAAAAATAAAAATTTTTATAAGACATTACGCTTATTTTATTTGATAAAATATTTCTCTTTGCTTTTGGTAATTACTTGAAATATAATACTTTAATTTAAAAATTCATCCATCAAATTATTTTTTTATTATTTTAGAAGTTGATGTGAAATTTACAATGTCGTCGATATAATTAATTTTTTAAAAAATAGAAAAAAACTAAGGTTGTAAAATATTTTGATGTGAATTTCCAATGTCATTCCCTATGCATTTACAGTGGAGGCATATTGGGCTATGAAGATTGACTAAGAGAGATTGGATTTATGCCCAGTGCTTGATGGTGAATCTGTGACCATTTCAAGCTCTAAGAGTCTCCATCTAACAAGTCACCTTTTATTAGATGGAAAGTCCTAAATAAAAATTTATGGATTATAATTAACATGTAGCACATGATGAATAAAAATAGTCAAACATAAAGTCCATATAATATAATACTACAAGAACATGCTATCAACTTATTCCTTTACTTGCTTATCAATAGAGTTGTACTTGCAATATTAATCTATTGGTGTACAATAAAGTAACATATTGAAATTTATTTATAAGAGGATACAAATTGATTATCTATAATAAATATATTTGTATTTTATTTATATAAATATTAATTTAATTTATTATTTTTTATTTAAATATCGAAAATAAAAATTCAAAATCTGTTATCAGATTATATGTATTTATAATTTGACTATACCTTATGTTAATTTTTATTTTAAGAGAATTCATATATAAATTATTGTAGTATGTAGATACAAAATAATAATTAAAAATATGTATTATTTAAAAAAAAAAATCATGATTGGCCATTATCTTTCTAATAGGCCTACTTGATTTTCATTTTTGTTCTAATTCAAGGAGGGAAGGGAAAATGAGAACAATTAATGAGTAACTAAATTATTATCAACAATAATTATCATTATTTTCAAGAAAATTCAAATTCATGATAAAATTTAATATTTATGCAAAAAATTAGGCACAAAAACTCAACCCTAGAGTTAAAAAATAACCCTAGTTATTAAACTCAATTCAAGAGTTAAATGTGGAACCCTAGTCAAGTATCCTGGTTATAGAAAAGTTGTGTTTGGGTTAATAAAAAAGTAAAATATGAACCAAACCTATACTTGCCTTTTTAAATTTTTTTTTTTTTAATTTCCATTTTTATTGAGTGATTTATTATTCAGTTTTTGGGCACCCTTGGCCTTGAGAATTCTTCTCAGGTTCTGATGGGTTTTTGACAAAATGAGTCACTGTGCATGCTGATTGGAACTGGTCTTTCAGATTTCAAATTTCTTCACCTCAACATACTTTCCTTAAATAGGTAACTATTCATATTTTCTTTGTCCACCCCCAATTTTTTGCTCTAAAAATACCATTTTTTTTGTTTGTCTTCACTGTTAATTTGGGGCACCCTTTTTTGTTTCAAGATTGTAGAATCTAGGGTTTTCAGTTTGAACTCAATTACATAAATTTAAGTGCTGAAAATTGACCGTTTACGGGTTTGCCTTCAAACTTTTATCACTGTAGATCCATGTAAAAGGTTGTTTCTTGATTTGTATTCATTTTATGCATCATTGATTTTTTATTATGTATTAATTTTGAAGTCACTGGACATTATTTGCTCATTGGTTTTATTTTTAAATTTAAGATTTTAGTTGTCTTGAGTAAGTAGCTAAATGAGTTGAGAAAAAAAAAATGTTGAAAGCTTTGTACTAAGGGGTGAATTGAATTGAAGCTTCAAACATTTTAAAACAGTGTTATTGATCCCCAAAACACTTAAATTTTTCTGTGTTTGGATTCAGTCAATCTGTAGAACTTGAAAAGAACTGAAAGGAAAATTATGTCAGAAAGTAAAACCATGTACATTTCATATCTGGTTGAAGAGAAGAATATATTTGGTTTATGTTAGGAAATGGGGAAATGTAATAATGAGTGCAAGTATAGCACAGAACTCCTTTTATTTCTTTGTTCATGCAAAACTGAACTTTTGATGCTAAAGGTTCCCATTTATCTCTTCAGTTGTAGAAAAGAAAGATAATACATTAGTTCCTTTTCGTTTAGATTGTTCTGCTAATATCTTTAAATAAATTTCAGATTTTTCATATTTAAGACGCATCTAGCACGTCTCTTTTTTTTAGGGCACGCTATCGATTAGCTTATCATTTTCTATACAACTATTTATGCCAGTCTGAAAATGCATGCGGTGATGTTGGTTGTGTTGTTTCTTTCTTAAGCTAGTATATGTTAAAATTGCATTGGGAAAATGTTAGGAATTATATTCTCGCCTCAATATGGCAAATTTACCAAGTAATGGCATCTATGTCTATGTAAAAAGAGCAAAAGTAGAAAAAGAAATGAAAATTGACTTTGTTTACCATGCTATGGTTTGTGTTAAGAGAAGGACAAATTTATAAGTAGTATAAATCTTTTACAAAGCTCCATTTCTTTCATTAGTCGTATGAAAACTGAATGCTATGTGCTTAAATTTCCATATCATATTAGTTTGTATCGATTTGTTATCAGTTTTCTTGTCAAATGATTTACATAAGTTAGTCTGAAAATTCTTGTGATAATTATATTCTTACTAGTGTGTTTTGGAATTTCAATGGGAAACTTTAATTAGCTTGCCTTAATATGGCATCCTATGAAGCACGGACACTCTCTCCTAGTTGGAGAGTCGGTGTCGGACACCGACACGTGTCTGACATGATGTCAATGATTTTTAACACTTTGACTGATTCGATACGCGTATTTGACCGTGTCCGACATAGTCAAATGACAGTATTCATAAATAAAAATCCAATTTATTAATAATTAGTATACAAACAATAAAAAAAGGAACTAAATGATTATAAGCAGAAGGACTAAATTGTAATATGAAAAATGACAGTTTCCATTGATGGATACAGTTTGTTTTATTTATTTATTTGTTAAATTAATGAATATGAATGATATATATAATGTATATATTAAAAATATTATTTAATATCCATATGTGTCCTAACGTGTTGAATCTAAATTTTTTTAGAATTAACGTGTCGTATCGTGTCGCGTGTCGATATCAGTGCTTTATAGATGGCATCTTCACCAAAGTGTTGTTGTCTATATTGAACATTTCTTTTTCCGAAGAAGAATAAATGAATAAATAAATATATTCAAAGGCTAACCTTATTTTATTTTTCCTTTAGTTTATAGTATAGGATTGGATGAGCTACATGATGGGGGTAGGCGGGTAGCTCTCTCCCTTCTCATAAACCTACCACCCCCATCGTGCAAACATGAGACTCTTAGTATCCCAAGTATTTACCATTGAGATGTGCCCTTGGGGACACCAAATGATATTTGTTTACAAGTTCATTGATACTAGCATTAAAGCTATGAAATGAAATTTACTTCTAATTTATTTGTCTATACATAAGGTTGTTTAGGAAATGGTATTTACTCTTTTGCCAACATCGTCATGCACTAAATACGTGCATGGTAGGGTTTGAAGTGCCAAACCTGACAAGTTTTGCAAAAATGACAAATCTTTAAGTTTGCTTGCTTGAAACCGTAACTTTAGGCAGGATGAGTTGCAGGGTACTTTTTTGCTTGATTAGATGAACCTGGATAAGGTAATATTGTTTTACTTTCTTTAATAGTATATAGACAAAGGAAGAGTTTGGGAACGTCAAAAATCCATTATTACATGCTTTGAACAGGGGCACTTCTAGCTTTTTTATTTTATTTTTTAGAACCATTCTGGATCTACCTTTCACAGAAAGAGTCATAATTTTATGCACTTTGTTTTAGGATACGCCCTGAAAAATACGTATATCAGTATTTAAGTGTGTAGATTGAGCAAACTGATCCAAATCTTTGTAGTTGAGACTGGTGGCGATATCCATTTTTGTATTTAATGATAATAGCATAGAAGGAACTATCATAATATGTCATGTACGTTCAACTTTTTGTATGATAATTGTATGTAACATGACTGTCTCTTCTAAGTTGGTCGATTTTCTTCTTTCTTTTCATTGAATTCTTGATTATTAAAAGTATTTCGGGTTCATAAATATATTCAATTTCCATATAAATCATTATAAATGTTTTCTGTCATTTAACACTGATAGTAGCAGCCTAGTAGGTAATGTGCAATGCAGGAAGTAGGCATTTTAATCCTACAGTAATTGAAGTTCATTATGGCCTTGTATCTTTTTCTTTCAATTTTGTCTTCTTGAGTTTATTGATTTTTTCATATATTCTTAGAAGCTTTTGAAATTTAATCCTTCATTATGTATATTCATGAAATGATAAACCTTAGGATAAGCAAATTATGCATGAAGCATGATAAAATTTTATGGCCTTGAAACTGATATTCACTATCACACATGAGGATGCACAAGAAGTTGGTATAAAGGTTTACTGTTTTCTTTTCACAATAAAAAAATTATAAATTTTTCTGATACAGTATGTATTCCTGTACATTTATGGGAAATAATTTGCACGTGTGATGGGTATTTTTCACATTTTTTTTATATCACAATCTAAATGTTTATTGAGATGTTGTCATTACTGACATTTATTGCTCTGATTAGAAGGAAAAACTTGCTTTTCTGCTCAAAATAGTTAAAGTTGTTTCTAATTTCTTCGAGTAACTATGATAGATTCTAGTCAAATAAAGCATCACGATCGCTACATAAGAATTTCATTTTCTGGAAATGAATCTAAATTTGTGATTTACATAACATGATATGAAATGAAGGTCATGTTGTAAATGCATTAAGTCCACTCAATGAATTTCTGATTATTCTTTTTTTATTTTTTTGAACAATCTTTTCCAATTTAGTTAATTTTCTCATTCAGACCGTTTCATTTTATTTGAGCAGGTGTCAAACTATTGAAGTTACACTTTCTTTGTCTTGAAGTATGAAAGAGCCAACACAGGCTATGGTATTTGATTCTTCATGGTTTAAATTGTGATGGTATCATACAGCAGAGAGAGGTAGAATTAATTGCCATAACATAAGGAAATATGGAGTGTAACAAAGATGAAGCTGTCAGGGCTAAAGAAATTGCTGAGAGGAAGTTTAGAGAAAGAGATTTTGCTGGGGCAAAGAAATTTGCTCTGAAGGCCCAAAACTTGTACCCTCAGCTCGAGGGTGTATCTCAAATGTTGGTGACATTTGATGTGTGTGCCTCTGCAGAGAAAAGAACAATTACTGGTGAAGTTGATTGGTATAGCGTGCTTAGTGTAAACCCCTGGGCTGATGATGAGATGGTCAGGAAACAATATCGGAAGCTAGCCCTCATGCTTCATCCTGACAAAAATAAATCTTTAGGTGCAGATGGTGCATTTAAGCTGGTGTCGGAGGCGTGGAGTTTATTATCTGATAAGGCTAAGAGATTAGCTTACAATGAGAAATTGAACGTGGTAGGGTTTCAACAGAGAGTTTCAACCCAGAATAAGTTTCCCTCAGCACCATCTACTGCCAATGGCTTTCATAATAGTAACAATGCTGTAAATACCAATGCAAGGGCTCAGAACAAGAATACTCGAACTGTGCCGGCCTCAGTTCCATCTCCTTCAGATAAAAAACCTGATACTTTTTGGACTATCTGCAACAGATGTAAGACGCAGTTTGAGTATTTGAGGATATATTTAAATCACACCCTCCTATGCCCAAACTGTCATGAGGCTTTTTTTGCTGTAGAGAAGGCTCCGCCTCCAAATGTTACAAAGTCATCCAATTATTCTTCTCGCCAAAAGCATCAGAATGCTAGGCATCTTGCTGCAAATAGTAACCTGTTTAATGTTGGAAGAGCTCAAAGTTCAGGACCTGAGGGGTTCAGAGTAAATACATCTAATAACCCAGATCTCCAGTGCAATCATTTTTCCAGAATGGCTGGTAATGGGGGTTCAGTTGCATCACCTTCTGCTCCCATGCAAGCCACGGTTCAGCAGGCACATCAACAAGTGAAGAGAGGGCATGAAGAAGGAAAGGTAGGTGCTGAATGGAAGACTGGTAATTCTGCTCTGGGGGTTGAACAACTATTTAAAAGGAGAAGATCTGATGAAACTTACATGAATTGTTATGGAGCTGACCTGGGTAATGGAAGAGCAGGCTTGGAAACTGCATTTGAACAAAGAAGGGGCTATTTTGAGAAAGAAAGGGTCTATGGCTTTTCTAGTATTAGTAGTAAGCTTAACAGCAAGAGAGAGTTGTCACCTCTTGAGGTCCGAAGCATGTTAATGGAGAAGGCACAGTTGGATATTTGTAAAAAGCTTGAAGAATGGAAGTCAAATCAAGTGAAACTGAAAGAGAATAGAAAACAGAAAAGCATGTTAAGAAATGATACGGGTAATCATAAGAAGCATGACAATTCTGCTGGTATGACTTGTGGAAACCAAAGCAAGAAGTCTTTCCCTGGTTTTTCTTCTGATGATTCCATTGAAAAGGCCCCTGGACCAATGACAATTAATGTTCCAGATCCTGATTTTCACAATTTTGATTTGTATCGAACTGAAAGTTCTTTTGGAGATGACCAGGTTTGGGCTGCCTATGATGAAGATGATGGGATGCCTCGTTATTATGCTCGAATTCATAAGGTGATCTCCAAGAATCCTTTCAAGATGAGGATTAGTTGGCTTAACTCGAGAACCAATCGTGAATTTAGCTCTGTAGACTGGGTAGGTTATGGTTTCCCCAAGACTTGTGGGGATTTCAGAGCTGGCAAACATGAGATCAGTGAATCCTTAAATTCTTTCTCGCACAAAGTTAAATGGACAAAAGGCACTCGCGGGGCAATTCGCATACTTCCAGGAAAGGGAGACATTTGGGCTCTTTATAAAAACTGGTCACTAGATTGGGATGAGCAGACTCCAGATGAAGTGGTGCACCAATATGAAATGGTGGAATTGCTTGAAGACTATAATGAAGAACAAGGTGTATCTGTTGTTCCTCTTGTTAAGGTTGCTGGTTTCAAGACTGTTTTTCGTAGGCATTTGGATGCCAATGAAATCAGGAGGATTCCAAAAGAAGAGATGTTTCGCTTTTCTCATCAGGTCCCAGATCATCTGCTTACTGGTGAAGAAGCTCGTAATGCTCCAAAGGGTTGTCGGGAGTTGGATCCTGCTGCTACTCCTTTGGAACTTCTTCAGATAATTACAGAAGCCAATGAAGCACAAATGACCCAGACTATAGGGAAAACTGAGGGGGAAATAGGGCTGAATTTGACAGAAACTAAGGTTGATCGGATGGTGGAGAGTGCCTCAAAAGCCAAGGAAGGTGAGACAATAGAAAGCGATGAACAAGCCAAGGATGTCAAATAAGGTTGGGTACACAAGTGGCTAAGAAAGCCAATGTTGTAGATGATGATGAGAAGGCTGAGAAATTTAGCTGGTGGAAACTGCTCAAGATAAACCAATATAGGTAAGCTTTTCTTTTTTCTTCGCAAAGCCAATCCAAACTGTAGATGCTTTTTTGCACCATACCGGATCTGCAAATGCTCCAAAGTCTTCTTTTTTGGGTTTTTTGGATGTATAATTTTTGGGACAGTTAAATTTGGGTATAAATGAACTCATAGTTTGACCATGATCAAGTTTTGCTGGCAGCGGCCCATTTAACTGTATTACTTCTGCTTGGGAGTTGTCACAATTTCTTTCATTTCCGGCTTTTTAGCAGTGGCAATGATATAAGAGCATTGTCTGAAACTGAGATCCCACCTTTGCAATAGCTGCCAGCCATCCAAATCTTGATTTGCTGCTTGTGTTATTGATTGAATTTTACAGTCTGCACCATCACAAGAACAGGACAGTTAAAGAGTTTATTTATTATTATTATTTTTTTATTTTTGCAAATAAGCCTGTTATGCATTTGCTGAAATTCGACTTCCCTTTGAATTCCAATGTTGGGCTTTGCTTAGCTTGTTGAAAGCTTGCTTATCCATTTTTGTTTTCTATTTTTAAATCAGCTGAGTTAAAAATAGGGCTTTCTGAATCACATCTCTGCATTATATTGCGGAAACACAGAGACCATTTGATCAGTAAGTCCACGTTCGGTGCATAAGTTTTTTTTTTCTTTGAAATGTAAGAGGGTTATTAACTTATTATAAAGGAAGTTTCAACTTCAATACCAAACGTATTTAAAAATACATGACTTGTTATTGCCTTGGAAAAGGGGAATTAATTAACATCCAACCCCGCAAACACGTTGAGGTTGCTATGTTTTTTAACTGGGCAGTTCTTTAAAAGATAAATAAATTGAAGATTTTATTGTATTTTATTTTTCTAATTTGAGACCCTGCAGTTGCACCCACGACACAACTCGAGGTTGTTGATCACTTAAAATGGTCTTTCAACTTAAAACTTTTATTTGTCTATTCCTAAAAAGTTATCAACAGCAAATGCCAATCTTTTTAATAGTACTCCTAAATATTTTGCTGGAAAAACTAGTAAAGCTTAAGGATAGGTAACTTATTATAGAATAACTGAGATTTAAATTCAATTTTTACTGATGTTAACTCTTTTTTTTTTAATGCTTAAACACAAAATAAGATATGATTTTATCAGTTTTCTTAATATTATTGGTATTTAACAACTCAATTATCAAAATAAATTTATTAAAATAAATTTTGAAATAAACAATTCAAGATAAATTAAAAAAAATCACATTTTAAAGAAAAAAAAAATTAAAATTAATTGTCAAACACACAATTTACTTTAAAAATCACGTTTTATTATAATACGATACAGTAAAACGTTATTTTTTTAAATGTTCCAATTGATTTTTTTTTAAGTGCTCCAAACACCTGATTATAAGATAATGGTCATCTCCATCACTGTAGATAAGACGACCTAAACACTAAAATTCTTCTTCCTCTATAGCAAGAAAAACTTAAAAAAATAATTAAATACAAAAAAAAAAAAAAATCTATATTTTAACAGCAAATTAGACCTACCTAGCTACCTAACTAAGGTTCTTTATAATATGTATATATATATATATATATAAACTGAATATTAATTTTTAATTAATTAAATTTCCCGTTTGATGCTGTGTAATTACCAAGTGTCTTCATTGAAGACATTATGCAGAGAAAGTTGTCAACCTAAGAGAGGACGGAGAATCTTAAGAGAAATAAATAATTTGTTGAAAATGGCAAATGCCAACGAAGATGAAAGGCCCATGCAATTTCTTATATTGAATATATATATATATATATATTCTGATTATATATAATAAATAAAATAACAATTTGTTTGATGGGTCAAATTTAAGGAGAAACTATACTTTTCTTAATTTATATTTGAAAGAAAAGTTTTTAGAATACTTTAATAAGATTAATTATTTTGACTATTTATTTAAATTATACTAAATTATTATTTATTTAAATTATATTAAATTATTTTTATATTTTTAAAATTATATTAAAATATTTTTATATTTTATTTTTGTTAAACAACAAAATTTTTCTGACTAATTTTTCTCATTTTTTCATTAATCAAAAAGCAAAAAGTCAATTTTTAACTATAATATTTAGGGTTAATTATTATAATATTTCTGTATTTTTTTTAAATTATATTAAATCGTTTCTATAATTTTAAAATTATATTAAAATATCTCTATATTTTACTGTAATCAAAATTACATAACGTTTAATTTTTTCTCTTTCCTTCAATTTGATTCTAATTTTTTAAGTTTTTTTTATCAAAAACATAAAAACACTAACATTATGACTCTTGAATTTCAAGGACAATAAATGATTTTTTTTATTGAAGAAAAATTTACATAGTTTAATAAAAAAAAAACTTTTGAAATTTATAATATAGATATGAAACTTTATTTAAAAATTAGATTTAAATTGGGTAAATTAAAAATTGATAAATTCAAGTTAATAATTGAATATAACTTGAAAATTTCTTTTAACAGTGCAAATAAAAAATTGACTGGTAATTAGATTATCAGATATGATTTGGATTAGATAAAAAAAATATAAAAACGTTTTAATAAAATTTTAAAAACACAATGATGATAGAGACGTCAGAGTCATTAATTATATTTAAGTTAATTTTTTGATCTTTAACTAATGAAAAAAGAAAAAAAATTAGACAGGATTTTATTATTTAATGAAAGTAAAATATATAGATATTTTAATATAATTAAAAAAAATATAGAATTTAAAAATAATACAGCGACATTTAAATAATTAACCTTATTTTAGTGGCAGAAAACTAATGCAAAGGGTCATTGCCGTGCAGTGTTTAATGGGAACAAATGTGTTCCCTCCGACACAGAACTATTCTACGCAGGGGTTGGTGTTCTACTACTGCACTACGTGTATCGATGGCTATGGCCCAGGGTTTCGTCTACGTTTATTTTAGAAAAAAATTATATCACTGTTGTCTTTGAATATTTTAAAACATGTTATATTAATATATGATTTTTTTTATCTTAATAAGTTTTTTAATTTTTTAAAAAATAAATATTATATAAATATTATTAATAATTTTAAAATTTATATAATTAGGAAAAAGGAAATATTTTTTTATTATTAAATAGAAAATAAAATTTTAAATAAAATTAAAGAGTTGCAAATAAAAAGTAATGAGAATACATAACAATAATATAATGACGAAAAATATTAGAGATTATTTAAAAAAAAATGAAAAATTTGTCAAAAAATTTGTAAATATCAAAAATAATATTTTAAAAAGTTCAAAAACCAATTATATAATTTTTCCTTTATTTTAACTTTTTTTTTTTTCATTCATTTTCTTTTTATTAGTAACTGATGGTTAATAATAGGGCTCTCATTAAACAACCACTTAGTCAAATATAGATGTCAACATAAATTAGAAAGGTAAAAGGTTACGAAGTTAAGGTGGAATGAGATCCAAGGATTATTTTAATTGTTAGAGTAATTGAATAGTATAAATATATAAAATTTTGATGATGCTATATATATATATATATATATATATATATATATATATATATATAATAATTATTATTATTAAAATTAATACTAAGTAACATCTTTTAAAAAATATATATATATTTTAAATAAATATTATATAATTATAATTATATTTTTGTGATATTAATAAAATTTTATTAGTACTATATAATATAATATTTTAATATTTAAAATATATTTTATATTAATTAATATCTTTAAAATATATATAATCCTCAATTTTATAATTAATTTTTTTTAACTAGTTGAATGATTTTACTTTTATATTAGTTTTAAGTTTTTTCTATAGTTATTTTACTAGACATGAATATTTATTCATAAATGAATTTTTCATAAATGAATTTCAAAATGAGTTAAATTTGAGTTTGAATCTAGCTCAATTATAATTTATTAACAAATTAAATTTGATTATAATTTATAAATAAACCTTTGATGAGCCAGTTCAAATTTGACTCAAGTTCATTTAATAATTAAATGAGTCAAATTTGAATATAATTTTTTACACGATTTAAAACTCAAACTCGAATTTGAAAAAAAAAATATCAAGATGAACTTTTATAGTTCTAGACGAGTGAAATAAAAAATATGTGTAGAAATGAGTTTTCAGAGAAAATGAGAGGGATATATCCCCAAACCCAAGTCTAAGACTGGACACGAGAGAGAGTAAAAGAAAGTCTCCTTCCTTTATCTTTCATCTATATATTTATTCTTCCTTTATCTTTCATTTATATATTTATAAAAAAATAAATTCATATATATATATATCGTCGTAGTATTAGTGATTATTTTTATTTCTTATCATAACTAAGTAACATGTTTAATGCATTCATCTTACAGACTATTGCAGGTTATTCAGAATTTTTCTTTGGGGATATTTATTAATTAATTAGCTAGTATATCGTCCATTCCCTTTTTTGGTTTACAATTTTGATTACACCGAATATGGATGGCTGTAAATGACTGATTAGAGTCATAATGAAAAGGTTAGCACTTTAGGACAATTAATAAATGAGTTATTTGTTAACAAATTTATTAAAAAAATATATAAATTTATGATTGAAATTTGAATTATGAGATTAGACTATATTGATAGAAAGTATTTTTTTTTTCTTTATAATTAAAAATCTCCAATCGCTAATATAAACAGCCCCTTCGTCAAATATAGATGTCAACATTGGTAAAAGGTTAGGAAGTTGAGGTGCAATAGGATCCAAGACTCTTCTCTTGCATACTTCCAAAATCCCTAAAACCCTCTTCCTTAACCCCAACTTTACCTATAAATATATTTATAAACAACCTTTTCTTCCATCTCTCCTCCTTTATTATTACTTCTCTTTCTCATAAACTCCCTCTCTATCGTTCTCTCTCTCTCTCTCTTTCTCTCTGTGCTTGCTCAAGAGATAGCCCCAAACTTTGGTAAGCCTTTAATTACAATCATTTCATTTTCTTTCTTATTATTTTACTTTTGCATGTCTATTTCATTTGTTCATTTCTTTGATTAATTCAATACAGCTCTTTTTCTTTTCTCTTCTTTTTATTCTTATTTTTAATGGTTTTCACCTTCATGCATGTTCTTCTTTCTTTAATTTCCGGTCCGGTGAAAACTCACCGACAAGTACCAGAACAAGTGGACCCTTTATTTGTTTTTTTTTTAAACCACCAAATGAATAGCTTATTTATTTATTTTTTATTTTTGAAAAAAAATATGGAAAATATGGCGAGAAACATTGCGAATAAAACGAAAAAGCAGTTGGTGTTAGTTTTTTCAACTGCATAAACGTATTTTCCACATCATCACGCGATTAGTATGAAGGTGAACATCACCTTCACTTAACCTCTCAAAGTTGTGGTTCACGCGCTTTTCTCATTATACTTTTACTACTTTTCAGTTACTTATAGCTATATGTCATTTTATCTCTTTTGGCCCTTTTAGAAGTCGGTAGAAGTCATGTGACCTTGTAATTTAAATGGCACATGTGGAGGGACCCATTAGCAAATACTTGACAGATACTAAGTTTGCTCCGGTCCTAACTTCTAACTGCCCCTTCCCCTCTAACTGCTAAGATATATAAGATCGTGTTTGATTAGTTTTTAATATTTTTTTAATGAAATTATAATTATTTATTAAAAATATTATAAATTTTTAATAAATTAAATTTATATTAGAATATAAATAATTAAGACTTAGTTTGACACAACTTATGAAAATAATTTTTCATATAAAAAAAAATTATTTTTCTAAAAGTGATATTTTCAAAAATAATTAACTATATGTTTGTATTTGGTAAAATATAATTTAAAAATTACTTATAAATTCATAAGGGTATTTTTATCTTTTAATTTTTTAAAATTAGTTACGCGTTTAATCTAAAATTCAGTTATTTTAAAAAATTTTAATTTCTAATTTATCTAAATAATTGAATTTTAGCTATCCAAATAATTGCTTTTATTAATTTTGATATTTACCAAATACTAAAAACTGAATTAAAATTAATTTCTCACTCAAAAAGGTTATTTTTTCATTTTCATAAACTGTGCCACTAAGATACCTCATGTTTTAAATTATTCAAATTTTATGAATAAATAAGGAAATTCTATTTTAAATTATTCTAAATTTTAAATCGTTAAATCAATAGAAATATTTATGATATCCGGATTTTACACGACTCTTAGATGGCCCATTACTGGACTGGTCTTTCAGTCCCATTAGACTCCACGTATTTATATATATAAAAAAATTATTAGTTCAACAAAATTCTTACTATGTGAAGTTCACGTGAATCTCTTTTTTATAAAATGAATCTTCGTAGAAAATAAGATTTACTGTATAAGAAATTTTTTTCTTATATATATTTAGTTTACATTAAATTTTGAATATGAAAATTTTCAATTCTAAATTTATTGTATAATGAAATCAATTTTCAAGTTGAATTTTATCGTGAATTGATTTAAATGGGAAGCCAATACTTGACTTTGTGATAATTATGCATGATATAAATATATATCTCATATTTATATAAAATTAAATTTAAATAAGTGTTTTTTAATTTTATTTATATATAAATTCACTACAATATGAATGCAAAAAATCTGTACCTAATAGTTTATCTCATAATAAAATTCCAAAGTCCAAGTAGTCAACAACCTATTCAATTCAACCCACCAACACATGACACTGTAAGTGACAGATGTTGATTTGCCCCGTGTTGGGTAGAGATTCTAGGGTACACCGACCAGTCGGTTCAGTTCAGGTGAAGGGTCCGGTGGTTTTGGAACGTGGAGGTGAGGACCCCCACTCCAGCGAAAGTCAGTCTATTTGAAAAAAAGGACTAATACCTGAAAAAAGATTACAGCATGTTTTGATGTGAATCAGTTGTTGGTGATAATAGGCAAGCAATTGCATTATTATTACTATTTTTTTTTTTATTTAAACAAAAAGCAATTGCATTATTGTATTTGGATATTTGCATTTGCATGTTCTTTTTTTTCAATTTAATGAGGTTCAGTTTTAAAATATATTAATAAAGAAATTTTGAACTTTTTCTATTAATTATAGACATTAATTTTTTTACAGATTAACTTTTTATTAAAATTAAAATTGCAATTCAAATAATATCGAATTAAACTTTATTAATATTAAGATATTAATTTATAGGATAATTTGTTTTCTTTTTTACATCTTTTTGGCCTGGTTTTATAATCTAATTTTTTTTTTACAAGAGATGTTATGGTAGGGGTATGTGTCTTGTTATTTATATTTTAGTTATTTTAATTTTATACTATTAAACACTAAATTAAATAAATAGCTAGGCTTTAGAAATTAGATGAGTGGTCGGTAGTAGACGTGCATATGCCTCTGCTGCTAATTCTCTAGTTAATTATTGTCCTTTGATCTCCAAAAACATAGACTAATTAATTAACCAACAACTTTAATTAAAGAAAGCAATTAACATATTTTAAATTAATACTAATACAATAATTAATTTGTGTATAACCAAGAGAAAGGTCATAATTAAACAATTTTTTAATGATATGTTTATTTTATGCAAAATGTAATTAAAGAATGGACGACTACAGAAGACATGCATTATCTGTAGGGACTATCTTTCTAGCTACCTAATTAATTCACATTCACACTCATAAACACGTAATAGTATTATATTTAGCTAATTAATCAGAATTTTTATAGTTTTATTGCATAAAATACTTCATTAGTAGTTCCTGGTGGTTTCCTTTTAAGACTTCATTGGAATTTAACGTGTTGTCATTTGTCTATTTCTGTAGAACAACTTTTTATGTGTGTGATTAAAATTTAAAATGAGGTCCAGATGTCTTAAGGTTTCATAATGAATAACCTTACTTTGTTGACACTTGCTGAATGTAATTATATCTAAACCTTAATTAAATTGCTTTGCTTTTTCCTTGTTCACACTTTCGGTCTCAAAAGTCAAGGGTCATTTTCTTTTTATTATTATTTATTTAAACTATATAATACTCCAATTTTAAATAATATTATGGCTGTCGAAGGTTGCATGTGTCTTTTCGGGACGTGGCAAGTATTGTGGGTTCGCTTCTTGTCTGTCCTAGAGCTTCATGTTTTGCTTAGCCCACAGTTTGCAGCTCCCAGTCTCTCCCTTCTTCTTTTTTATATTTTTCTTCTTTCCACGTGCATGAATAACTGGAAATATATATGCTATGTTGTGTTAATCTTGAGGGGAAAATATTAATATTTCATTGGAAGTGTGTCAAATTTGTCATAGAACTTCCATTGTGGAAGTATCAAATATTAATTTCTTGGAGAAGAGGACATGGAACTATATATATATATATATATTAAAAATCTTATTACGTATATTGGGATGCATTGTATTATTCGTCTAAAGTTGTCTGAAACGTCAGTATCATATGAATCGGCTGATACAAACCCTACTTAATAACCTTTCAAATTACCTACTCATTCTATCTGCTTTGTTCTTTCCTTTTTGTTTTCTTCTACTTTATCCATCTTCTGTTGGATTTAGAAAAATCTATCTTTGAAAGTGACCCTTCTTAAACTATCTAATCTATAGATTAAGAGCTAATGTTTTACAACACTTGTGGATTCATATGATTTCACAAGGAAATTTGCTTGAAAGGGATTTTTACATTAAAAAATAGTTTGTATTAGAAGTAATTTTTAGCAAAAAAACAAAAGAAAAATCAGTAATGAATAATCAATTATGTCATAATATTTATCTCTTAATGCGACCCACATGTTTTGCAAATATAAAGGATGCAAGTCATGATGACAATCAATAGAAAATTTATTAGAAACAAACATATATTCCATTAATTTATAACAGCTTAATTAGCCCAAGGGCTAACACTTAACCCCACTTTTTACTTGTGATCTATAGCCTTCATGAATCATAGGTGAGCATGCATAATTGCATATAATATAAATTCTTACTGAAACTTCTTATTTTTATTATTTGTGCAATTCGTTTTTACTCGCAAACACAGAAGTTAATGTTGAAGATAAATATCGGAAAGTTCAATCACGCTATGGGTTATCAAAGATCATCTACCAATAAACAAAAAATGCAGCCACTTAATGGTATTTCAAATTTAAGTCATCCCAAAGATGCAAATTACAACTCTTGGCTGGTAAGTTAATTATCACCATTAATATTTGCTTCTATTCTACCATTATATATATATATATATATATATATAAATATATATATATATATATAGGACTATGCTTTAATATTAATTAATTAATACTTAAATTTAAATAATAAATTAATTATCATGCAGGTGGAACACCCTTCTGCGTTGAGTTCATTTGATCAGATGATGAGAGCAGCAAAGGGGAAGAAGATTGTCGTTTTTTTAGATTACGACGGTACTCTTTCTCCTATTGTAAATAATCCTGATCTTGCACTTATGTCTGATGAGGTAAACATTATAATATTTATTATATATAAATCAACAGCAAATTATAATGCAACCATTGCCAGAGAACAACAATTAATATTAATTAACAATATTTTATATACTTCCTCGTAGATGCGTGCAGCAGTACGCCAAGTTGCAAAATGTTTTCCAACAGCTATAATCAGTGGTAGAAGCAGAGAAAAGGTAGGTAATTAAATCTCTGTTATTAATTATATATATATATATGTTAATCTTTTAAAAAAAAAATCCATGACATGTTGATGCCCACATGCTCTTTTCTTTGACTTGATGCAGGTAAAAGAATTTGTACAATTAAGTAATGTATATTATGCAGGAAGCCATGGCATGGACATTCTGGCACCACCAAGGCCAGTTAAGTCCTCTGATGGGAAGTACCATACCATAATGATAGACAAAAAGGTAGAAATGATTATTCCTTTATATATATGTATATATATATATATATATATATATAGTTTGACTTTTGTACAGAAAGAGTTATATAGTAACTACTTATAACATGCTTTGTTCAATTATTGGTAGGGGAATGAGGTTCTCTTTCAACCTGCTAAGAAATTTTTGCCTGCAATTCAAAAGGTAAGCAAGACAAAGTCGACCTTTTTTATATGCAATGACAGTTCACCACATATCCTTTATGAATTAAGAAACAACAGGAATATCCAACTATATGCCTACTAATAACAAGATATTTTAATTGAGTTACCTTCATGGCTGCATCTTGTCATGTAATAACAAGTTCTATGTGTTTGTGACAGATACTTGCTGCATTGAAAGAAAAAGTCAAGAAAATACAAGGTGCTAGGTTAGAAGACAATAGGTTTTGCATCTCTGTACATTTCAGACAGGTTAGAGAAGAGGTAATGAACTCCACATTGATTTACAACTGATCATTGTAAAGAAACAAGAGTAGATATTACCATACTTTAGAATAGAATCTTTTTCTTTGTAACCTAACAATCTTTTTATTTCTATGAGAATATCGAAATGAAAGATGATTCCAACATATGGGTTTGTTTGTTGTTAAATCCAGGATTATGAGATTTTAGAGGAGAAAGTGAAATCTGTGCTCGAACTTTATCCAGAGTTTCACATAAATTGGGGTAAAAAGGTAGAGATGAAAATCATTCAATCTTATATTTATGCAACTCGTAATTAAGATCTTACTCTAATAATGTTTGTGTCAATTTTTATAAAGGTTATGGAAATTCGACCATCAATAGAGTGGAACAAAGGCCATGCCCTCGAATATTTACTCGACACTCTAGGGTTAAGCAACTCTAAAGATGTTCTCCCAGTTTACATAGGAGATGATCGAACAGATGAAGATGCTTTCAAGGTATATACCATTCAAAATTAAAGTAAATGAAACCAGACTGTTCACCAGGTTTCGCAAAAACAATGAAGTAGAAAATTTTGATGGGCATGCATATGCTGTTCACATTAAGAAGCCAATGTTAACTAGTACCAAATGAATTTTGCAGGTAATACAAAGAAGGGGACAAGGCTACCCAATAATTGTAACTTCAAGTCCAAAGGATACTAAAGCTTCATTCTCTCTCCATGACCCATTGGAAGTGCTAGCTTTTTTGTTACGTCTAGCAAGATGGAGGAAGTCTTCTAGTTCAAGTAGGTCACTAGCTCAAATCTGGGGTGTAAATGATTGAAAACAAGTTTTGGTATTGCACATAAGAAACGTAGGAAAAATAAAGAGTTTATACATAGAAGAGAGAGAAAGAAGTGCATGTAATAAGTCTAAGGTGTTTTGCAAATAATATTTCCTGATATTAAATTAATAATTAAATTTGAGAAATTCAACATACAGAGCATGCAAGGAAAGAAACAATTAACTATGCAGTTCCAGAAATAGGCTACGATAAAATGCATGTGTTCAAAGATGAGGAAAGGAACAAGTAATAACATATGCCTAAGAATTTACAGGCCCATGAGCACAAATTAAGCACCATTATACGTGTAAAATGATGGGCTGGGTTTGGCTTACATTCTATATTTGATTCTTATCTAGCTTCTCCTCAGTTTTTTTCTTTTGTATCTGCTGTCTCACCACACACACACACACAAAAAAAAAAAAAAAAAAGTGCATTTTAATACATCGCTAAAACACTAAAAATCTGTTACTAATTTTAATTGGCAACGGATTAAAACGCATAAATTCCGTCGTTAAAAGGCTCATCACGGTTGAACTAATAACGGAAAATATGATCTCGCTAGGTATTTAGCGACAGAAATTATAATTTCCATCACTAAATATCATAAAAATATTAATTTTAAAGATATTCTTAAAATTTAAGGCCTCATATACATCAAGACATGCACATACGATTTAACAATAGACCATATTCGAATTCCCTTCTCCCAATAAACAATAAAATAATCTAAGGGTTCATAGATGTCGAATTATGATTTAAAAAGTAATTGCTGACTTAAATCCCTTGGCTCAAAATTTGTATATATATTTTATTACAAGTGGGCTTATGTCAGAATTTCATTTTGTCAGTTGAATGGCCAAAATAAATAAAGTTGAGATCCAACAGTTTGTGTTGTATGCATAACATTTTCGACTGTAGATAACTAAAAGTGGGAGAGGACCCTTTCGAATATCAAAAAGACAATAAGTTGCCCAGCTTCAAATTAAATCGGAGTAATTCTAAACAATTCCACAACAGAAGCACACTTTAATTGATTATATTCAGAATAGGTTTCCAAGTGAAATCACCAAGATACTGATATTTATTTAATATTTAATTTTATATTTTTATTATTTTATATTTTTATTATTTTATATA
>CANXYC012106157.1:0-11425 GCA_948193065.1 Aleurites moluccanus | reverse complement strand
AAAATATAAATAGAATAAAAAAAAAAAAAAATAAACACACCACACATAACTAAATAAAAATATATTTTTCTATATATATATATATATATATATATATATATATATATATATATATATATATATATATATATATATATTATTTATAAAATATAAATTAAATTTAAAAATTAAAATTAAAGAATTAATATTAAACTTATTAACATCAAGAGATTAATTTATATTTTTTCTATTATATAATAGTAATTTAATTCTGATTTAATTAATTTAATTTTAATTAAATTTCTGACTTTTTTTTTCATCGATTTGATGAGAATATTGTGTTTACATGTGATATCATTTTTTCATCGTACCGAGTTCTTGGAGTTGTATTTAAACTTTATTTGCCTTTTGGCGCTTTTGTGGTATATTTTGAATGAATCTTTGATTTTATATTTTTGAATATGAGTATATTTAAAATCCATGGAACTTGGGGATGTTTAGTGTTATTTGAGCTATTTTTGAGAAAAATATTATAATGGTAATGTTGATCACAGATAATAGACGTTTATTTTTAAGATGAATTTTATACATACTTGATGTTATTGATCCATAACTATGTCTTTGATCTGATTAGAATGCATATTAGACTAATTTATATCAATGATGAGTTTTATGTACATATATAAACAAAAATTTTCCCAATAAGTAATTTGTCGTTAAGTTCCAAAATATGCCCAATGATCAAATCGGTATTATATGTATATTTTTGACAATAAAGACATGAAAATAGAACATTATTCTCGGAATACAGACACCGACAAATAAAACAAGCTAATGTGACAACCAAGCTGTGATACAGATTCTTAAACAAAGAGATGAGGTGACAATACTGCTATTATTAAAAGCATAAAGAGCTTCTTATGGAGAAATTGGAATGTAGCGCTGTCTCGTGAATTCAGGAAAGAAAATTTCTGTACAGACTGGCTAGCTCGTATAGATAACAAGTTAATTATAGAAAATCATGTGCTTGATCAACCACCTAAAGGCATTCTAAACCTCTTTCTCCATGATACTTGTGGAGTATTTTATTCTAGGAAGTGTGTGTTGTAGTTTTTTGTTTTTCTTCCTTTTTCACCCAAAAGAAAATGTATAGTCTGCGGTGCTGAGTCATTTGAATAATTAGGGCAAATGTTAATTAGGTCATTTTATCAAGATGTGTATAAGCTTCTTTTTCTCATTTTTTAGTTCTGTTACAGAAACCTAATTTTTAGTTATACTACTTGAAACCCTAAATTTCTTTTCCTTCCTCTGTACTTTTGTCAAGTTAGCTCGTCCATCAAGATTTTGATCAACAAAGCTTTAAATGGCTAACTTGAGCATTCCTACTATTGACCTTTAACCTTTCACCTTTCTTTAGAGAAGGCGATGAGAATGGCAAGAAAAAAGCCATAGAAACCATCAGCCAAGCTTGGTCTGAATATGGATTATTCCAAATTGTCAACCATGGTGTTCCCTTGGGTTTGATAAACCAAGCCCTGAAGGTCTCCAAGGAATTTTTTGAGTTCCCAGATGAAGAGAAAAACAAGTCTAGTCCAAACTCTAATGCCCCACTCCCTGCTGATTATAATAGGCAGCCGGACCACTCTCCGGACAAGAATGAGTATGTTCTGGTTTTTCCACCGGAGTCTGCCTTCAATGTCTACCCACCAAGCCCATCCAGGTTTAGGTAAGAATGATTTTCTTTTTCTTTTTTCCAACCTGAAACCTCTCAAAAAAATCTTAAATTTATACTGTTGGGGATGATATCCAATTTCTAGTATTTGTGATTTTGCTAGGGAGGTAATGGAAGAGATGTTCTCTTACTTGACCAAGACATGTTTCCTTATAGAGAATATCATAAATGAGTGTCTGGGTCTGCCTCCAAACTTCCTCAAAGAATTCAATCGTGATAGGAGCTGGGATTTTATGGTAGCTTTGCGTTATTTCCCAGCAACAGAAAATGAGAACAATGGACTAACAGAACATGAAGATGGAAACTGTATCACTCTTGTTTTCCAAGATGAAGCTGGTGGATTAAAAGTTCGCAAAAATGGAGAATGGATTCCTGTAACCCCTACAATTAAGACGATAGTCGCCAATGTTGGTGATGTTATTCAGGTAATTAATATCATGGACATGTGTCATTTTTATCCCGATTTTAGTCTCTAATTTCCAGTGCCACGAGACAGATTCTAGTGGAATAGCAACATTTATCAATTATTTACTTCAAGTTTTGTTTTCCATCTTATTGATTCAAATGATGTGACAATGGCCAAGAAGGTACTGAGCAACAATAAATTCAGGAGTGCAACCCATAGGGTGGTGAGACCACAAGGCAAAAGCCGATTCTCTTTATTTCTTCTTCTACAACTTGCCAGGAGAAAAGTGGGCTGAGCCATTGCCCCAGTTTACTGAAGATATTGCAGAGCCACCCAAGTACAGTAGGTTATTGTTCAAGGAATATCAACAGCTGAGAATGAGAAACAAAACCGATCCTCCTACAAGACCTGAGGATGCGATCCATATAACCCATTATGCAATTTAACATTAAAAATCCAAATGGTCAATTAGGTTTGGTCTCTTTTCAGAGATGCAATCTCCAAAGAACAATTAATAAGGCAATGTTGTACCAATTTCACCATTGCTTGGCACATATTGTTTTGATGCTATGCTAATTGGTTTTTGATTTTATAGAACTCTTAAGTTGTTTTTTAAAATTACGAATTCAATCAAATCTAATTAATAAAATAAAAAGAGAGAGGCTACTTTATTATGAATCACTATTAAACCCCCACCCCACCCAAAATAAAATATATATCATTCAGCATCTAAATTCTCATGTCTATACAAGTGGATTGGCAATCTCACTGTAGGCACTACTTGTAATGGGGTCTTCAGGAAACTAGCCATCCCTGGGATTCCAGACAAATCCATTTCTTCTGGCACTACACCTTCAGGTAAATCCCAATTGAAATGATGCAATAACTGACCAATCATCAACGTAACCAAATTGATGCCCAGTTGAGCAGCAGGGCACATCCGCCTCCCTGCACCAAATGGCAGCAATCGAAAATCATGACCTTTAATTTCTACGTCTTCCTCTAAGAACCTTTCAGGTGTAAATTCTAATGGATTTTTCCACATTTTTGGGTCACGTCCTATAGCTCTAATATTAACATGAACATTTGTTGCCTTAGGAATGTCATACCCACCAATCTTGACATTACAATTGGCCTTATGGGGTAGTAGCAATGGGGCTGGAGGGTGCAATCTTAATGTCTCCTTCACTATACATCTCAAAAATGGTAAATTTGGAATATCAGATTCAGCCATAACACGGCCGAGTCCAATTACTCGGTCAACCTCTTCTTGAGCCTTGATTTGCAGTCTTCGATTTTTTACCAATTCAGCCATAGCATACTCGACAACTATTGTACTAGTCTCCATGCCAGCAGTTGTTACATCCCATATTAATCCTTTAATGTTATCCTCGGTGAGGGCATAATTTTTTCGGAAATCAAATAGTAATTTACCTTTTTTGTTCTCCATTAGAATAGATCGAATTAACTTGTCTCGACGTGCCAAATGCTTGGAAAAAACCTTTTTTCCAAATGTAAAAATCCAATTTAGCCACCAAATATGCTCAACAGGAAAAAGAGAACTTGCAATTTTCATTTCATTACTCAATATTTCCTTGAACTCAAGTCCTAGCTCATTTAATACACCTTCTACACTAAAAAATGGCTTCCCTAATACTAACATTGTGACACTATTTGAAACTACTAGTTGCAAATACTTTCTAAGTAACAAACCCTTGCTAGGATTAATAATAGAGTAACTAAAAATGGATTTAATCATTTTTCTAACTTCACCTTCTCTAATTGGTCTAAGAGCTTCAATACCCTTTGGAGAGAAGAATTCCAGGGTACAAATTTTTCTTAGCTTCATATAATTTGGGCCATAATCAGCCCATAAAAGCCCATTTCCATTTTTGGACATTATACTTAGAGGCTTATTTCGAGGACGATGGGCCAATAATTGATCTTTGTCTTTGAGCACTTGCTGGGCCAATTCTGAGTTAGAGACAACAACGTTTAACGTTGAACAAAGCCACATTGATATAATTGGACCATAAGTTTGTGACCATTTGTATAGACAATTGGATATATCTGGTTCCAGGTTGTGAAGGTTTCCTAAAACTGGCCATGGAAATGGGCCAGGAGGAAGTTTATATTTTACCCTTCTGTAGGATTTGTAAGCAAAGAAGATGAAGATAATGGAAATGAAAACAATGGAAATTGCCATTTTTTAGGAGAGAATTACATGATTTTTTTTTTATTGCAAGCACAGGCTATATATATATATATATATATATATGAGTTTTGTATACTCCATTAATTAGGCTTTTAAATTCCATTAATTTCAAGTGAAACGAACTGTTCTTTTTTTTCAAGTAATATTTAGTAATATAAATTTTAAATAATAAAAATATTTAAAAATTAATAACTTATTATATTCCATGTTAATTTTAAATTAAAAATTTTGATTTATTATTTTAAATAATTTTTAAATTAATTAAAATTTTTAAAAATGAGTATTATTAAATAAATTAAAATGATTAAATATTAAAAATTTTAATTTTAAGCAATAAATCATATTACCAAATAACAATTTACAGTTTAAAATCTTGTTAGTATTTCTAAAAAGAAATTTAAAAAAATTTGGGAGATAAATATTAAAATCTAATAAATATAAATGATGTGATTGTAGCAAATGGATAGAAGGAGCCAAGTTCGGATATTAGATTTCTTCTACTGCATAAAAACGACCAGGAGCCTTAAAAACGGTCGTTTGTCGCTATATGTGGCAAAACCTTGTTTTGATTAGATTATGTTGTTTTAAACGACATTTAATATTTTATCAGTTAAAAATAAATGAATAGCCGTTTCAATAAAAACGTTCTATTGTTAAAAAAACAGTCGTTTACATTACGCCTCATTTAGTTCAAAAGCTCTTTTTTTGAGTTTTTTTTAAACAGTTGATACTTATTTAAAAAAATATATTAAATTATTCTATTAAAAATATTTATATAAAAAAATATAAATATAAATATTTATTCTAATAATCCTTATATATATTAATAATAAAAACTAATAATAATTTTATTAAACACTTAACAACAATTAAATATCAGTTATATTCATTAATAAATATTAACAATAACTAATAACTTACAACTATAAATTAAATCAAATAAAATTTTAAATATTCGTAGTAGTCATTAACTGATATCTAATAGCTAATAGGTTGTAGTTATTAGCTAATAAATAATTATTGTTAAATATTTAGTAAAATTATTATTAGTTATTATTATTAATATATAATGATGAATTTTAAATTTGAAAATTATATGTATTTTTTGAGGTGTTGGAAAGCTATAAATTTAGCTTATTTAAAATTTACCTATATTAATAAATGATTTTTACAATAGAAAGCTAGGATTTCAAATTAATATCGAAATTCATTTATAAGTTAATAAATTTTATGTATTATTGTAGAAATTAATAAAATAACTTTAAGTCGCTAAACTCATGTGCTAGTGAAACTAACACCATACATAAATAAAATTTGCAAGAGCAAAGTGATGGTCACAAATTCACCTACCCTATTGTTGGGTAGATAGTATTACACTAACCCTACTGCAAGACCATAACATGTTGGTGGTTTTTCTGAATTGAATCAATGCTCGAATTTAATTTTTCAATTATCAACCAAACGATTTATATTTCCTTTCATATAAATTTTAATTATTATTTTTAAAATTATATTGGAAATTATTCTATTTGATTATTTAAAGAATAAATTTGAATATTTTGAATTACATGCTAATGAAATTTTCAAATTGGTTCTACGCATGTTCTTCAAACTTGCAATAAACTAATTAATTGAACCTTTTTTTTAAACCTTTATATTTCTATGATTAATAATTCATTTTAAAATGCTTAATTCCTATTACATGGAAAAAAAAAGATTTTCGGCAATAATAATTAATTAATTATTGCTGATATAGATTATCCCATCTAAGACTATTGCAGAACTACAGTCTACACATACTAGATTAGTCTTGTGTACAGGTGGATTTTTCATTAATTATAGGAATAACTGTGTCCAAGCCTGCAATTATTAGGACCCAGCACTAGTCCTCTCATGGTTCTCACTAATATTGTTATTTTTTTTTCCCTTGAGGATTCAACCATAGTTTGTACTTCATCTGCTCAAATATGTCTGTCAATGGGGAAAATTTTTTATTTATTTATTTAGTCAATCGAAATTTTTTTATTAAATAATAAATAAGATTGAATACCCAATTTTAGATTAATTTATTCATCATAATACTAAAAATTAAACGAAATACTCATAAAAATATAAAATTTATCAACTGAAACTTGAAAATAATTATTTAATGGGGTTGAAACTTGGAAGTTGTTTTTTTTTTTTTTTATCTAGCATTTGATACAATGAGATAAAGGTACAAGGAATTAGGGATATGAGAAAGGATAAAAAAAGAAGAAAAAAAAAGGTCGCAATAGAATTATGATAAAATATTAATTTTGCTGAAATAAATAATGCTTTAGTATCTTCTTTTAAATGGATTAGATTTATAGTACCTAAGTTGGCTGAAGAATGGCAGCTTTTTAACAGGACATAACATAACAAAATTAGACTCCAACCAAATGGATGATGGCCTGTACTTGTTAATGACATCTGCTTCGTAGAAAGCATTTCTTTAAACATTACATGTGCAATTCTTTTAATTTTTATTGCTAGAAAAAAAAAAAAAAAAAAAAAAGTTAAGATGCCACCAACAAGGAAATGGGATTTGATGATTTACAGTTTTAATTATTTAAATTTATTTTAAGAAAAAAACTTAGAGATAAAGGAAAAGTAAGATGAGATTATTATTATTATTATTATTTTAAAATGGGGTGTCAAAAAGGAAGACAGCAATTTAAAAAGAATTATTGAATTGGAATGATAAAAAAGAAAGAAAGAAAGAAAAAGGTGAAATCAATTCTTTATGATATTGTAAAGAAGTAAAGAACCAATAAATGAGTTGTAAAAGTAGACTTTGTCTTTGAATCAAATACTATAGCAATCACTAAAGTACACATAAAAAAACATAGAAGAATTTGTGATTCCCTATAGAGAAGAATTTGTTTTCTTTCTTTATTATTATTATTTAGATGATTATTTATTTATGCAATAGAAAGTGGCTGACATGAAGAATGGATGGACAAGGTCTCTTTCACTTTTTAAATTATCATCATTGAATTAAGTATATTATCATTTCATTTTAAAATAAATTACATCACTTATAGACTGAGTTAATTATGAGGTTTAATATTATTAATTTAGTATACATATAGCTAATTAGCTTTAAGCTATATATAAGTAGGTTATTTATAAGCATGCGATTTTTAAATGAGTTTGGACTATTTTAATATAAAAAAATTTTCATCTCACTTATTTAAATTTAACTTTTTTATATATAAAATTTATTCGATCTACTCA
This sequence comes from Aleurites moluccanus, assembly GCA_948193065.1. Taxonomy (NCBI): domain Eukaryota; kingdom Viridiplantae; phylum Streptophyta; class Magnoliopsida; order Malpighiales; family Euphorbiaceae; genus Aleurites; species Aleurites moluccanus. Next base: position 3,835 of record CANXYC012106157.1, on the reverse strand, counting down.
AAATCAATTTCTTACATAAAATTTTTTTTTAGACTCATTCAAGATTAATTTCTAAATTTCATCTATAGTTATTTTGAATATGAACAAGATAATTTAATAGTGAATATGAACAAGGGAATTTAATAGTGAAAGTTGATTATCTAAACGTGTAAGAGATCGCATGTTTTGTAATTGAGAGTCATTTTCAAGCCTAGTTGGTGTGGTTTGATTGGCTTTGTATAAGATTTTTTGGATAAGATACTCGAATATCAGATGTGGTTTGTCTTCGTCTATAGAACAGGCTAATAAAAATGACACTGAAACACAGTACAACTTAGCCACAAAATAATTAAATACAACTCACTTCTATATCCATTTAAGCCAAATTTTGTCTCATGGCTAAGCTTAATTTGTTACCTCATCATAATTAATTAAGCACTCATAAATATATAAAATTTATTTAAAATTATAAAAATAAATATTATATAAATGTAAATATAATGCATCACACTGAGCATATATATAGAGCATGAAAAATATTAGACTTTTAGATTCTAATATATTTATCCATATTTTTTTTTTTTACAATCAACAATACAATACAACCCAAATCAAAGAAAACAAACTTAGAAGTTACGCGCAAAAATATATATAGATAAAAAAGGATAAGAGATGAATATTATGATTGTGTAATCCAAAGTTCCAAATTAATGGGTTTTTGAAATAGAAAAATATAATAAAATCTTTATAAATTAATATCGTTGGGACTCATAAATTTTTAATTTTTAATAAATCTCTCTCTTTTTTTTTGGTTAAAATTGGCGCTAATGACCCAAAATTATTGGATATACATACATTTTTTTTCTAAACATAGAGGACGATTTATCTTCCCCCAAATGCTCAATTTTGTAGCACTTGGCATATTATTAAAATTGGTCTGAATTAAGAAGAGAATAAAAGAAATGAAACCCAAACAACAAAACCCAAGTGAAATTAGTTAATCAATTTATATAATCATTGACCTCATTATTTATACCAATATTAAAAAAAAAAAAATTAAATTTATATCGGTACATCTTCAAAATTATCTTAGAAGAGATTTAATGTTTTATAAGTTAGACATGTTTGTAAGTTAGATTTCAAGTCTCAATCTATAAAAGAAATTATGGATTAAATATGTTGAATTTTTAAAAAATTTGATATTTTTTAAATTTATATTCGACCCACAAATAAGTGTAATTCTGATAAATACAAAAATTGATCAAGAAAGACTATATTAATAAAAATTATTCATAAAATATTTGAAGTTATAAGTTAAGGAAGAAGGGTATATTAATTGATGTTTAAGAAAGAAGGGTATATTAATTGATGATGTTTATTATCAGGAACAAAATCATCGTATGATGCATAAAATTGAGGATATGTGGGCACCTCTGTACACATCTCTCTTTTTCATGGATACAACATAAGAGAGATATGGACCACAAAACACTATATATATATATATAAACATAAAAAACATAATTTACAAGGAGGAGATAGAGGAAGAAACAGAAGAAGAGGCAGTAAGCTATGGATAAACCGTGAAACTTAGGTGCATATAGGTACAAAATGACAGGAACCAGAAATAGGAATATGACCCAAATAAAATTTTCTATTACATCATCCGAACAAGTTGGAGCCATCACGTGTTACGACGCATTTGAGAATGACTATGTCATAACATTACAAACAAATGGGGCGTGATGTCCACGTGATGTATATCCTTATGTGGGGACAATGCCAAAAATATATATATATATATATATATACTCTTTCAATTGGATTTCAGTGGATCACACATCTCTTTTTTTTTTTTTTCCTAATTTATAGTGGGGAATTGTTAAAAAGAAAAAAATGGGCTTTTTGCAAAATTTGGGATGATGATGAAAATGAAGTCTGTGAATTGGTAGCAAAAGAGTCAGGGAAGTGATGTGACCCAACTCCCTCATTACTAATTAATGGGAAAGATTCCTAGTGTCTAATCCTTTCTTTTTCTCTGCTATTTAAACATTTCTTTGGACTTTGGATCGAGTTTATTATTAGTATTATTTACTTAATAGCTAATACTAATAATTATTTAATGATACAGCTTATAAATATTTAAATAAAAATATAAAATTTAAAAATAAAAAATTAAATATTTTATTAATTAAAAAATTGTTAAACTCTATAATTTTACAAATTATTTATAAAAAATAAGTTTAAGATAATTTTAAAAGATTGATTTGATAATTAATTTCGAAAAAAAAATAAATTATCAAATATACATCATAATAAAAATAAAAATATTACATAATAACTGTCTTTAAAAATAAGTGTACCAACAGATTTTTCTACTTAAATTAAATAAGAAAATAAAAAATATCAAAAATAGATAAAAAATATAAAATTATCAAAACGGATGTCTAAATATTGAAATTTAATCTAAAAAGGCTATCGGTCATCGCTTTAATAATGAGTTTGATTCGTTGGGCCGTTTTCCATTAGATTATGGCCGATAAAGACTCAAAATAAGCTACTATCGAAAGGTCAAACAGGCTTCGACTCAACTGGTCCATAAATTACTTACACTTCTGCTTAAACGGTTCAAAAATTCTAATCAAACACTCTTCACATCAATTTAATTAGCTTGGCTATTGTCTCCTTTTAAACATTCATATTATAGTTTTAATATTGAAATTTTAATTTTTATAATTTAAGGTAATAAAATTTAAATTTTGATCATTGACTTGGAATAGTATGAATAATAACACTCTATTTCAATTATTATAAAGGAAACTAAAAGGAAAGGTTGAATCCTAAACTTTTAAGTGAGAAAGTAAATGAAAAGAGAGGAACAATGCTAGTCTTGAACTCAACGACAACAGTTCAATCAATATTGTAGATTTGGGTTTAATACTAAATATTTGAATTACTGTTTTTTTGTTCGGCTGAAATTCATAATATTTATTAATTTTATGGATTTAACTCAACTCAACTCCTTTTTAAGAAAAAATGGATAAAAACATGAATTATTTATATCATTAAAACGAGTTACAACCCAAGAATATTGCAAGTATAATTAACACTAGTACTGTCTATTGGTCATATCCAAAAACTGGGAAATGAGGCAGCAAGAACAGATATTAATAAGCTGTAAGGTAGCTAAAAATAAAATCAGATTGGTAAAGTGTCATCTTCAATTGTCATGCATAAGTGGGAAGGCATGTGGTCTGAAAAAAAGGCAGCAGTAGCTAATATCTCATCCACATTTCATGGGGCATCAGGTCCACAATGCTGTCATGTAGGACAATCCAACAGAAACTATGAGTTGGTCCTCACAAGTTTATTTATATATAATATATATTAAGAAAATTAAAAAAAAAAATGAAAAATGGCCACATCTATGAATAGGGTCTTTGCTGTCTCACTTATGGACTCTAGCTATAGCTATTTAGAAATTATTAGTGTATCAAAATTAATTAAAACAAAAGAAGTTAAAGGTTTAAGTCTATTTCTAAAATTGGCCCACATTTTATTAATTAATTGATTAATTTAATAGATTTTTTTTATATGAGAAATTAATATATTATTTTTTATTAATTTTTGTTGATTATTAATTCTAAATTATTCTATTATAAGGAATGGCTAGAATATCTTGTTGAAGGCTACTTGCATCATGTGAGAGCTCTATATATGCTTCTTTCTATTTTTTTTTATTTTTTTTTCCCATTTAAACACACGTGCGAACAAAAGTTCTTTTTCATTAAATTATTTTTTTCCAAAAAAAAAAAAAAAAAAAAAAAAAAAAAAAAAATAAAAATAATAATAATAA
>CANXYC012106133.1:0-12779 GCA_948193065.1 Aleurites moluccanus | reverse complement strand
ATGGTGGGTTTTTAAAAAAAAAAATAAAAAAAAAAAAAAAAAAAAAAAAAAAAAAAAAAGAAGGCAAAAGTGGACATAGTTAACATCGAGTAAGCTAAAAAAAAAAACATAAACAACACTTTATATCTTTAAAAGAAATTTAGACAAATTCCTTACGGTTACCATAATTGCAAAGGAAAACTAAATTCAAGGGATTAGTTGATAAAATTAAAAGAATTGGTCCAAATTGTAAAAATCATTTGAACTTTTCTCCTGTGAAAAACGACCTTTAACTAAGGCATGTAAATGAGTCAAGCTACATGCTACATTTAAACTATTCGGACTCAACTCATATGATACTTGAATTAGACTCAATTTTGACTGAGACAAGCTTAAACTCAATAATTTGAGTAACGAGTTGAGCCACGTTCAAGTTTTATAATACTCAACTCAAATGACTCACAAATCTAATCGAATATTGAAATTTTAAATGATTTCAAATACATTTTGTATTATATATCATAATTTACTAATTCGATCTCAAGTAAGAGCATTATTTTAATATTAATAAATAATTTAGTTCAATTTTTTTTTTTCAATAATCGAGCCTAATCTAATCAAGTCAAGCTCAAATATTTCAAGCATCCATTTGAGTTGAGATCAAGATTAAACATAAAAACTTGATCAAGCTTGATTCCAATCTAAAAGTGTTGACTCAACTTGGTCCACTTACACCCCCTACTTTAACTTTTCCAGAGGTTCTTCATTGAGAAAAGACCTTTAACTTTTCTCAAGATCATTGATACTAAAAAGAGGAGGAATAGTCATTGAGTTTCTATTAAAATACATAAATAAGAAAGTATTTCTTAGACATCTTGAAAATGAAATTAAGATTTGATTGTTTGGAAGCATGCTTGCCTAATGAGACATATCCCTTTTATTCTCTCTTTTCAATTTGTTTCCTCTCTATCTCTCTCCTCTAGTTCTTCTCTTGCTTTCTTCCAAAGGCTGCCTGCAACAGTATAATGAGTTAATATTCACTAGAACCTAATGCCCAACAATTCTCTCCTTTCCTCTCTTCGGTCAAAATCTAAATTTATTGTCATGAGACCAATATAAATTTGATTTCCACATGTTTTTCTAACACTTTCTCCATTATTAATTTCAAACAAACCCAAAACCTTAATTTAGGTTGCTGGCCTAAAAACCTACAATCTAATCCTATTATTCCAGAAACCAAAGAGTCATTACTTCCCCCTCAAACATCCATGAATTCAATCTCAATTCAATGTAAAAACCATGCAGCACTTTTTTTATTTAGATCTGAACCCTGAAATCCATCACTTTCCCAAAATTTCCAACCATAAGAACAACAGTAAGCAGATTGCTCAAACCAGTTCAACATCAAATACCAAACTTACTGAGTTTAGGCATGCTTCTCATTCATGTGCTGGAGCAGTATGATGCCATGGCAATGAATGCAAGAAAGTATGGCTTTGAAATTTTCTGAACAAGTGGAGAAAAACATTTTTCATGCTTTGCATACACTATTGCGATAGAAAGATTGTCACTTGGATAAATAGTAATAATAAACTTCCTGGAGTACCACAGCCAGTGTTGAGGTGACCGCCACTTTGATACTCATCATCTTACTAAGACATCCACTAACACAATTCCTCAGATACTTTTGAGTGGGGAACGTAATTATTACAGAAATCTCTTTTTCATGAAGCAAAATTTTTGTTTGTGATCCACCTACTCATCACCTGAACCCTATTACCCCGCCATAGCAAGGTGTCAACTATTAATCAGGATTCTGCTTTCGCAAGAAATTTAAATTGTCCAAAACAAAAAAACAAAACAGAGAGCCCCCCACCCAAAAAAAAAATCCAAACCATGTGGATGAAAACCATAGTATCTTCACACCCCAATAAGCAGAATAGTTGCCTTTTCCTAGATTGTTTTCCCAAGCTACTAGAGCATTCCAAACAATGCAAGTCATAAACTTTTGATCCTCCTGAAATACTTTCGCCCTACTCTTTATTCCACTAATTTCATATTCCAACCAAATCAATAAATTGCAAGTCTTAAGACTTTGTAGGTATATGTAGACTGCAGGGTTCTAAAAAACTACCATTTCACAATGTTTTGGCTGTTCAAAATGAAATTTTAGCCCACAATTACTTTACTTTCCTTTTTTCTACGGGTGATTCATCAATTTCCTAGATATGGCTAGCGAAACATGAGAAATGGCCATTTCTTATGTTTTGGCCAATTATTAACTTATATATCTTCCGTATTTTATTATATTCTTGTCTGTTGTTGATTCAAGTATTTTTTGAATGGCTTTAAAAAATTTACAGCAACAAAAGCTGATTCAGAATCTGATTATGCAACACCATTTCCATTTCTATTATTGTTTCCAATTCCATTATTTAAATCCCAGGGTAGATGAACCCTAACTCGACAATAATGTTCCAATTGAATAACAAAGGGAACAACACAAGAAATTCAAGTTTCGCATTTTCTCTTATTTGTTGTGTTTGCATTAAAAGTGATAAATTTTTCTTCCCTGTTCTCCTACCCAGATTGATGAGCATATTCACTCAACTCAACCTAACATTAATCCCAAAATTAACTGGGTTCGGCTAATAAATTCTTTGTTTCAACTCTAAATAATTTTGGGCAACATCTTCTAATAATTGTAATAACTCTAAATCATATTGTATTCCTCTCTTTCAAGATGAACATATTCACAATGATAAAAAAAAAAAAAAAAGTGAATTCAGTACATAAGTATCAAATTTCTTCTCCATAGAGCATTATTATCTTACTCAATGAGCAAGTGAAAAACATAACTGCAGGTATCATGCAATCAGGGAAAAGAAGGTGTCAAAAAATTACCAGAATCTTCTTGCCTTCGGTTGTGTAGCAAGTTGTGCAAATAAAAGAGTGGTTTTGCCTGAAGAAGAGGTTGCGCAGGATATTTAAGTTGAATGCCAAACCTAATACCAATTGTTTGATCAATACTCCCACAACCAAATAAAATAAATTACTTTAATTTAATAAGATGTTTAAAATTCTTTGGCAAACAATCCTAAAAGGGAACACAAAGTATGGACAAGAGAGCATACTTGCGAAATATGAATATTATGACAATGACAGTACTAAAATTTAAAGAAAAAGAGTTGCCTACGTTTCAATTAGGTGCTCCACATGGCTTCGAGCACTTGAACCTTTGTGTGGGCTGAGACCATTCTTTCCACGAACAATGTCAGTAATAAAGTAAAACTGTTTCTTGTGTGGGATGTACACTAAACTGTTTTCAATGTCACTTATATTTCTGCAACCATTAGCAAGTTGCAAATGAGCATCTGAAGGAAGACTTTGTTCTTCCATAGTCGTGAAAACAGGAGATGACAAACATTTCCTTATAATCTCCCAATCTACTGTCACTCTATTTCCCCGGCCACGCAAAATGATGGGAAGCAACAGGTAGAAAGTAGGACTTGATTCATATGAAGAATTCTTCCCCAAGGAAACCATTTCTGAAATGAATTCTGATCTCTCAAGAATGACCCTGAGGAACATTTCTTGAAAATTCATCGCCATTGTAATCTGTTTATATATAATCAATCAATTCCTGGATATATTTTTTTTTTTTGGAGTAAGTTAAGCATCATGAATTTACTAAAATATTAAAGTTCACCTCTTCTTTATTAAATGCCACAGACCCTGATGGGACAAGCTCTGTTTTCACAAGTCTACCATGAGCCAAGTGAAGATCAAGTTGCATTCGCTCAGCCTCTAGGGGCAGAGGTGCCTTAACAAAAAGACAAAACTTCTTATAGCTCCTATCTTCAGGAACAGGACAAAATTTTATATAGTATGAGTGTAGATGGATCCAGTTCTCCGAGGCAGTCCATGATTCCTTCAATATAGCAGGAACTAACATCTCATGCAGCTCACCTCGGGAATCCTCACCTGCCAGAAAACAAAAAATTATCAAAATAGCCAGTTCGAGAAAAACGGAATAGAAGGTTTTAATAGTGAGTTGCTACATTTCAACCTTCACAATCGTCAGAATCAGAAGATGCTGACACAGACTCCTCATCTGCATCTTTTTTATAAGGCAAAAGAAAATTGCTCAATGCACCCAGTTTATGCAATTGTTCGATGGCCTTCAGGCAACCATCTTTTTTAGCAGCTTCCTGTGAAGATTGTGGTGTACTGACAATTTGATGTATTGGAGCATTTGAGGGTAAAGTTACGTGGCAGACAGTTCCTCCTAAATCATCAAAATAAAAGAAATTTGGCTTCGGATCAAAATACCTGCAAAGACAAGTAAATAATCTCAATAAATATCTCTTAGGAAAAAAAAAGAATATATCCAGCAAAAGAAAAGGTTCAAATCAAGAGTTAGAACCAGATCATACTCATCATGGGGAAGTTTTGAGCAATAATGATGCAACAATGAGATGCTATACGCAGAACTAACAGAAGCACCAGATTTATCTACTTTATATACATTTTCTTCAAGACAACCAAATGTCTCATTAGATGTTCTAGAAGAAATTTCCACATTCATTCGATCTTCATCTTTTCCAAAGCTTTTTATTAAATCCAGCTCCTTCTGATTGCCACTGCAATATTAAGAACAATTATCTGGTTTAGAAGAGAAGACATTAGAAGGAAAGACATTAGAAGGAAAAGGCAGCAACAGATAGGGGGTGTATGTGTGTGTATTTGTAGAAAAAGACGTTGAAAATAACCTGTCCACCAAAAATGCATATTCAGACTGAGGCATTCGTGCTCGTCCTCTTGATTGTATAAAGCTAGCAACAGTTTCTGGAAGATCAAAGCGTATAACAAGGCAGCATGTCTGAATATCAAGTCCTTCTTCACCCACTTTAGTTGCAATCAATAAATTCAACTGCAAAATCAAACAGCCTCAACAATTAATTACCAGCATCAGTGTTGGGATCCAGTACTAATACAAGCCACACGCTTCAATTAAGTGGAACAAGCACCACCTACATGAATTAATTGTATTCTACAGCCATCAAGTATGCTAATTTCAGTATCTCTAACACCATAAAAAGGTCAGTTTCTGCATTGCATAGTGGCTTTTCCTTCTTAAGATGATTTTGTATTGTTGTATTCATCAGTTTCTTTTATGCAGTAAACTTATAATATCAAAAGAACACAGTGCAGCTCAGAGCTTCTAATTTCAAATTCAAATGGTAGCAAGTTGAGTATGAAACTTAATTTTACCAGAACATGTCATATATTCCCTGTTTCTAGTTCCTCTTATTTAATGGATGGGTAACTGTAATTATCATTTGCTTCTTATTCCTGTTCTTCAATGAGCAGCTTTAACACTGATAATAATTGCTCCAACTTCCCCCATATTTCCTCCTCACAAGTAAAAAACACATTGGAGTTTCAATTCCTCAACACAAACTAAAGTTAAATTGACACATTTATGCTGCCAAAAAAAGATTTTTCAGATGGCCTAATGATCAAATTTACCCCAACTGTTTTGCCTTTTTTTCAATTGTACCCTATACTTATTTTTTTTTGCCAATTGTACCCAATTTGAAAACTTAGTATCAATTAAAAGGGAAAAAGGTTAAATTGGCCTTTGAACTTACTCTATCATACTGTCAATTTGGTCTCCGAATTTTGAGAGAAGACTTTATCATATTGTCAAGTTAGTCTCCGCATTTCAATTGGAGACTTACTTTTCATATTGTCAATTTAGTCTTTGAATTTTGATTGGAGATCATTAGACTCTTTAAATTTGTAAATTTGGTTAATTGAGTCATTAATTTGATTAGTAGTAGCTTACCAAATTTGTAAAGTTGGAGAGATCAATTAACTCCAATTAAAATTCAGAGACTATTGACAATATAATATTGTAAGTTCAAAGGCCAATTTAATGTTTTTCCCTTTTAATTAATATGAATTTAACTTCTTCTTCTTTTTTTCAATTTTGACTTGGGTCTCACTTACACTAGGTTTTGAAATTGGGGTACAACAATTGGCACAAAAAAAAAAAAAAAAGAAAAAACAAATATAGGGTATAATTGAAAAAACAAGTAAACAATGGGGATAGATTTGACCCTTAAGCCTTTTCAGATTTACTAGAATTATTTTAACTTTCAAATGGCAAAAGTTCAGCAGCTAAAAATATATATATATATATATATTTAGGACTCTAAGAGGGCCAACAAACGGCGGTTTGGTTAGTGTTGTGTAACTTCCCCAGGTTAGAATCCCAGACCAGTGGGATAGCAGAAAAGACTCTCAAAGCTTCAAATTTTGGGGAGGGTTTAATAAGGGCCAGTAGGGGACCTTGGTCCAGGGTCATTACAGATTTGCAGTATAACTGGCAGACAAGTATTACATGACCAAACAACTTAAGTAAGTTAATATGGGTGCTTCCCACACCTTGAAGTGCCCATCTGTGATGATGTGCAACCAAGACTTGCAATTCTCCTTGTGCAGAATAGCAGATAGTTTTTGGACATTTCTCACTAAATCAGGAAAATTTTGATTTTTCTTTGAGTGCCCAAGGAAACTCCAATTTGCTGACATTGAAGATGCTAAATGGATAGAAATGACCAGCACCAACACCTTAAAAGTGTAGGAAGCATTACCTTTCCAGTCCGAAACTTCTCAAGAATGTTGTTCATGTTCTTTCGAGACATGCTCCTCAATCCAGAGCGGACCCCAACAAGAAAATCACACTTCCACGATGTTAAAAACTTAAGATTTTGCAAAATGTATGAAAGGGATCTTGCAGTGACAATCCTATTTACAAAAACTATACCTTTCATATTCAGTTGCAATCTGAAAAGAGAAAAATGTAAATTTTCAAAGGACTGCTGATTCATCAATCTTTCTTAACTAAATTGTTCAATAAAGGTTAATGATAAACACCAAGAAACACGATGCAGAACAATTGAATTTCACATGAACATAGAATATGACAACAATGAATAAAGTCAAGCAAGATAAAGTGAGATTGTTGTGTTCCTCATTATGGCCATTATCCAGTAATATTGCCAACCTAGAAAGAGTGAATTATTACCAGTGCTTAATCATTACGTTCTACTTCCTTTAAAAAAAAAAAATCATTACGTTCTACTCATACACAAATAGAAAAAATTGATGTTATTAGTAAATGTATTCCAATAAAAATGATAAAAACCAAAGTATATAGTATATACATATGCATGAGAAAGAAAACATTAAAGGCATATTAAAAAAAATGCTTTATGACAAATAATTTGAAGAATTATTACATTATTTACAACACTATTTGTTTTCAATAAATAATGAGGATTTAAAGTAATAAATTAAAAAATTAAATGGTAAAATGATGAATGCTTACCTAGATATATTATAATTAGACTTTAAAATCATAATTACAATATATATTATATAAAATGGAAAATAATTACATTTTTTTAAGACTAAAAGTTGGGGGCGAAATTTGAAAATTCTAGGGGTCTAAAATTGGAAAGAACGATAATTTAAGGATCCAATATAATAGGCTTAAAAAAAACTATGGGAGCTAGTGGGCCATGGCCATACATTAATCAAGCACAATTGCGGACTTACCTATTATGTCACATGAAAATATGCAATGGGTGCAAACCTTGTACTAGCACGCAATCAATAAGATCAAACTAAAAAACACAACTTAACATAATTTAATAAGAGCCCCTCAAAAGATGTTTCACAAAATTCAATGAAATAAAGTGCTAAAACTTAATAACCAACCTGAAGGTGGAAAGGATTTTAACAAGGCATGAAAGCTTTCTTGAGAAAAATGGCTCGTTTAAAGCCTCTACACATGATAGATCAGATGCAATGCCATCTACAACAGCAAAAACAAGATCCAAATTAATTTGACAAAATTGATGTTCAATTTTCATACAAAATTTTGGTTGGAACAGCATATGTAAGCATAAAAGGGAAACGAAATATAAATCACACTTTCTTATTATCCATTAAGAGAGAATCTATGCAAAAAGAATTTGGAGTAATATGATCACATATGCTCCAATATATTAGAAGAAAGACCAGGCTAAATTAGAAAGTTCAACTAAGGAAAAAAATAGTGGCATTGATTCTATCCTATTTTAGACATGTACATAGTTGTTAAATCGAGATTCGAATTGTGGATTGAATCCAATTATAAGATTTAACATAATTTCTCAAAATCGATTAAAAATTATATATATCTATTTAATACAACCAAAATGCACGAAAATATGACATATTTTGACAAATATAGAGTAACCATACAGCCACGTGGAAATGTGCTTGCCCGTAAAGCAATGAATGTGGACGAGTCCTAGCATGATCAATTGTCTAAAACATAAATGCATTATATAAATTAAATAAACATCGTAAGGTATCTCATATACATGTGAATTAAAAGATAGATATTTATATTTCATATTATGTCACCATACGCAAAAGAAGTTGAAAATCTATCCTTGTCATTCTTCTACACATGCTCGATATACAAGAGTTGTTTTATTCTGTTTACTGCCTAGGTATGTGAATTTTTTTTTTTTTTTTTAAATTACTCTCAATTCAAATTACTAAGGGAAAAGTTTAAGGAGTCCTTTCATGGTAACATTGAAGTTAATGAAATTAATATCAGTGAAGGGTTTAAGGAGTCCTTTCATGGTAAGGTTGAAGTTAATTTAAGTTTTAAACCTGTTGGGTCTTACAAACCTGATAAGAAAAGAATCAGGCATTGAATAGATTCCTACCGATTCTCCCAATTCATTCTTGATTTGGCCTTGATTCAAGCCTATATGCAATTTAGCCTATATATTCGAGTTGTTAGTATGGAAATTGAACCAAATCAAGAATTGGTACAATTTTGATAACTGTGGACATGCAGGTGTAACCCCATGACCCACATAATTCTTTTACTTCTAAATCACACCTTGGATCTCACCCCACCTTTGCACATGTATTAGACTGCTAACTTTTTATCATGAAATCCATTTGTCAATTGTTATGGCTCAAAAATTGGGACCAAATTGAACTAGAGCACATCTTAGCATGTTTTCATTTATTGAATGCATTGTTAAAAGAAAAGAGAGGAGAAATTTGTAGAAAAACATGAGTCAACATAATCAGGCTACCCTAGTGTGCATATATAAGAAAACATGCATGCTTACATATAACAATGCCTCTTTACATTTTGATACAATATTCATAGCCTTCCATATCCAAAGCTGAGGCCTTAATTATGATCCAATCCCATCTTGAAGGGAGCGTCCTACAACCAAGCATTATGCTTCTTTTAAAGGTTTGAAGAAGTTTAAAGAAGTGGCCATTTGGACCAATACATTTGGTTATATGTTTTTATCCTTTTTGTTGATCATTTTTCAGTTTTCAGTTTTCTATCTCTAAAAACAGATGTGACTATTTTAGTTTGTCATTTAGTCATTTTATGCTTTATATCTGTACAAACAGATGTATCTATCTTTATATGAATATATTAGCAAACATGCATAGATATAACAATGCCTCTTATGTTTTGATGCAATATACATAGTTTCCCACATGCAAAGCTGAGGCCCTAATTGTAATCCAATCTCATTTTGGAGTGAGTAGCTCAACTATTCCTTATTGCCTTGTGACAACATTTTTCCTCTTAGTTTGAGCCCTTATTTCATTGGGATAACATTATTGCTCTTAGTTCCTCTTAATTCTCTCTAGGACTCCAATTTCTTAGAGGATCAGTACTACTTTTGAAATTACTTTACCTTCAAGTTTTAGGAGTAGATTGGTTCTATTAACAAACATGCTTGTAATGCATTTACAATTAAGAATTTCAGTCAATATAATTTCACAATTTTTTGCTTTTTATTTAGTGTTGTGTGATACAATTCTGATATTAGAAAGTGTGATACTTTCTTGATAGGCGTGAGTCCTAGATCCCATTAGCGTGATGGTAGTACGTTATTTTTGTTTACTTAATTTTCCTTTATTTTTTTTTAAAGAAATTGAGATCTGTGATTACAGTTTTCAAGCCCTAATTCTTGATTTCTCCATAAGCACTACTCTCCTAAATGAAACTTTCCCAGGCTGTCCTACGTTAATTTAGCCCTACAAACTATCCTATATGTCTATTTCATGTAGTCAATAACAGATATTGATGGTCATAATCACCAGAAGATATTACAGAAATCGAATTTTCAAACATTAAAAATACCTGTTGCAGCAAAAGATTTTGCAGCCTGAGCTAGATATCTATCACAAATTGAATCATCACTGATATTTCCTTCTGCTTCTACCAATGCACTCCACTCAGAGTGATCACCACTCAAAAGAATTTGACAAGCCTTCAAAACACAGCAGGGAAAAGAACAGAAAAATTAAAATGTATTCTTATCATCCATTAACGAACACACTGAAAAACAGAAATTGAAATTTAGGTAATACAAACAAGTTACATTAGGCGGGTGCAAGAAAAATCCAAATTCCTAACCAACATATCTTCCTACTCATCACTCAGTTTTTAAGCCACTGAAGATAAACAGGGAAGAGAATGCATGTTTATATAGATCACCATCTCCATTTTCGAAAAGCATTAAAATATTTGGTTCTAAGAATGTTCCATATCACCAGTAAGCCCCGTAGTGCAAAACATAGACAAGTACACCCTAGGGATGTAATCAAGCTACTTGAACTAAACTCATAAAATATTCAAATTTGACTCAATTTTAGTTGAGTTGAGCTCCAATTCGAGTAGCGCGAGCAACGAGTTGAGTTTGAGTATTATAATACATGACTTATGTAGTTCACAAACCTAACCGAGTGTGAAAATTTTTTACGATTTTAAATATATTTTGTATTATATATAATAATTTACTAATTTAAGTTCAAGATTTTCATGTTTATTTGAGCTATATTTTAAGAAAAATAAATAAACTTTTTTTTTTTTTAATGATAATTGAGTTGAGTCAAATCGAACTTGGGTTTTTGAGCATCCATTTGAGTTGAGCTTGAGCTTGAAAATAAAAACTAGATCAAGCTCAAGTCAAGTTTCAAGACTCGAGTTTCTAATTGAATCAAGCTTGAGATCAATACTATATTGCATAGATATTAAATGCGCGCCTCAGACACGAGGCCCCTCAGGCACCAGCTTCTGCGCCTCGCAGAGCAAAAGGCAGGCGACGTAACAGAGGTTCGCGCCTTTGACGGTAGGCGCCCGCCTCTGTAGAGGCGCTTGGTTTAAAAAAAAAAAAAAAAGATATCGGGTCCTATAAAAGAAGAAACAGAAGTAATCAGGTACTTTTTCTTTTCTTCTTCTTCTTCTTCGTCTTCTTCTTCTTGTCGATTTGTTACTGCCGAATCTATTGCTACTGCCGGATCGCCGCTCTGCCGCTGCTCCGCTGCTTCGCAGCCGCTGCTGCGCTCCGCTGTTTTGCCGCCACCGCCGCCGCTGCTGCTACCAATTCATAGGTATATATATAAAAAACACAGTACCTTTTTTTTGTTATTTTTTTTTTTTTTTTTGCTTTATGTGTTATTTTTTTTTATTTTTTTGTATTTCTATGTTAACTTTCTGTGTCATTTTTTTTTTTTTTTTGTATTTCTTTTTCTGTATATATATATAAACTTTCTGTTTTATTATTATTTTAGTTTGTTGTATTTATGTGTTATTATTTTTATTTTTTATTTTTTCTGCTTTGTGTTATTTTTTTTTATTTTTTTTTATTTCTGTGTTAACTTTCTATGTTATTTTTTTTTTATTTTTTTGTATTTCTTTTTCTTTATATATATTATTTTATTTTATTATATTTCTGTATTATTATTATTTTTTTCTGTATATATACATATATATATAACAAGCATGGGCAGATTTTTTATATATATAATAATTTTATTTTAAAAATCTTAAAATAAAATATATTTCAATTTCAATTATCATTTTTTATTTAAATTAGTTTATAAATTAAAAGTGTTAATTTAAGAAAAATTATAATTTTCATGAATTAGATATTAATTAATCATTATATTTGTTTTATTTATACTAATTAATTTAGTTTATTTAATTGAAAGGAAGTTGATAAAAAAAAGTTTGGCAATTATTTTTTTTATAAGACTATTTAATGTTAGCATTAGTTTTGAGTTATAGTATTTAATTGGTTATTTTTAGTCAAATTGCTAAAGAATATTAGTCAAATTGCTAATATTATATATGTTTTTTTTTCAGCTCTTATTTTGGTATAGATAATATTTGAACTCTAAAATATGGAAAGTAGTAGTGGTGATAATTATAGAAAGGACCCTTATTGGAAGTATGTTCGTTTGAATGATTCAAGTAACAAAAATGATATAGTTTGTAATTTCTATGAGAAAATAACAAAAGGTGGCATTTATCGAGCAAAACAACATATTGTTGGAGGATTTCGAAATGTCACAATGTGCAAAAAATGTCCTTCTCATGTACGTGAAGAAATTCAGAGTTATATGCTAAAGAAGGTTGCAATACATAATCTTCACTTTGATGATGTTGAGACTTATGGTGATGATGAGGAAGAGGATGATGTTGCAAATTTGAACATGAGCTCTAAAGAAGAAAGTAGCAAGCCTGTAAATGTAAAAAAAAAGGTCAAGACAAAAAGGTCCAATTAATACATATTTCACACCTAATGCAGAAAAAGTTGTGCAAAGTAGGAAACAATCAAACATGAAGCAAACCACCATCAATGAGGCATGCAAGAAGGAATTAAGAGAGAGAGCTTGTAGAGATA
>CANXYC012105959.1:0-14571 GCA_948193065.1 Aleurites moluccanus | reverse complement strand
CTGTAAATATATAATCAAGTGCGGAATATGACTGCAAGTAAACAATCACATCATTAGAATCCATATCACAAGTAAAAGCTCGATATAAACAATTTACAAAAAATAGTGACAGAAAGTGCTAGAATAGGCCAATAAAGATATCATAGGCTCAGTATAATAAGGAAAAGAGACAGATAGAGGGATGGATTGTATGAAATTATACAATCTCCAGTAGCATCAATATGGACTATATGTGAATATACAGTCTCTAGTATATCAATATCAGTAACATAAGAATGATCAGGTCTTATAGCCAGGACCATAACCCTTCCTAGCTAGGGTACTAATAATACAATGTCCACAAGGCCGATAGTATTTTCGCACTACCCTGTCGGATCGGTAGCTCTGTCACACCACATTAAGATCAATATAAGAAAGAAACTTTTCAATGGACACTATTATGCAACAATGGTATCCTCCCTCTCAACAAGCTCAATATCAATCAATCAATGACAATTCAAGTAGTTTGGAAATCAATAAAGACATGAAACAAAGTTGGAGTCAATAGAAACAATAAACACATCAATAGATACCATTTTAGAATAATGACATCGACAATATCAATAACTCATCAGAAATCAATTGGACGAGTATAAAGTCATTAAGACATCAATAATAATCGATAAAACAATGACCAAAGGTCTAACGACCAAAAAAATGGGAACAAACATAATTTGGTCATTTGCGGCCAAAAAGTTGACGCAATTGGCATGCCATTGTCGCTGGCGACGGTGACATTCAAATGGTTGGCCTACGGATTTTTCGGCATGGTTGGTGCAATATTGACATTGCCCCAATTATTAACAAATAAGCACATGGAAAACAATTTATAGGCAATAACCACAACTCAATAATCTTCATCAAAGGCATAAAAAAGGCAAGGAAACACAAAGTCAAAAGTATGAACAAAACTAGGCAAATTGCATAATTAGGGTTCGACCAAGTACCATTTTTTCACAATTGGATTCCAAATGACATTTTATCAATTTAGGCAAGTAATTTGATGCATAGTAGACTCACCTAACACTCCAAATCACCAAGCAATATAGATTTGTTACCCGATTCCTCAAATCCTCGGTTTAGGCCAAAATCGGTGATTTTCTCCGAATGAATTTTCTATAATGAAACAAACATCAATTAAACATCGATTAAGACCCAATTAACTTATTCTAAAGACAATTTACATATCCTAATCCATGTACTCAAAATTCAATTACACAACTTCATTTTAGGGTTTCAAAATTAGGGAAAATTGTTTAATACATCAATTGATGCAATTAAACCATTTATCCAATCATATTATCATCAATTTAACCTAATTAAACCATAAAATCAAACAAATAAACAATTAACACAAAATACCTTAATTGGCCGAAATTTCCTCTAGCTTTGTTCTTGATTTTCCATGGCTTAATTTGATAGTTAAATGTTTGTATGGTTTTAGTTTTTGATTTCCAACACTTTTCTTTCACAAATCAGGAAAAAAAAAATCAAATGGGAAGAAGAGAAATTTTCTACGGGTGGAAGAACTCAAAAATCAAAAAATTTTGCCTAAGTTTTGCATTTATAGTAAGACAAAATTGGCAAATTACCCTTTTGGTCCTCCAATTTTCCAAAATTTTCTTTTAGTCCTTTTTCACTCGATAAATTATTCCAACAATTCCGTCAGGAATTGGAATTCAAAGTGAATGTTCAAACATCATATTTTTATTAATATTAATTAATAAAAATAGTTTCAGAGCCGTCCTGAAACTCAGATTACCGAAATTTTACTATTTACAAAAAATACCTTTTATTTACGGTTTTGTCATCACTTACTTTATTAGTGTTCAACATTTTCTCATATTTCTTTTTACTGTATTCACACATAAATATACCTTACCATTAACCCTTAATCCAAATTCAAAAATTCATCCATCGACCGTTCCACTATTTTTACAACAGCGATATCGGTACCGACGATTTCTGAAAAATTTTCTCATTTTTGCTCTAACTGATTTTCTAAAATTTTCATTGGTCATTTCGATGATTTTAATCTATATACTGAGAACTTTATTCACTAAAACTTGTTATGCAAATTTTTAGGGTATTACATATCCCTATAGAAATGGAAGGAGAAATAAACCATCTAGGTTTAACAAGATATTCATATAATCATATAAACTCAATATCTCAAAAGTAAAGAAATAACAAGAAAAGAAATTGAATTGCATAATCTAATGCATTAAATGGAAAATGTGCACCTTGGACTTTGCCTTTTAGGGCTTGAATGCATTTTAGACCCTTTTACCTTTCATGCATGCTTAGGCCTTACAAGCCTCATGTTATTTATTTTAATTTGTCCTTACCTGGTTAGCTCATACAACACAAATGTATGCATAACATATTTTGCAAAATGACATACTTCCTTCTAATCATATTAAAACTCATATTTACCATATGCATGATGCAAAACATATAATTGTGATATTTTAACCATTTGTTAGTTTATATACTAGTGACCAAAAATCATCAAAATAATAGTGCATATACCAAATTATTCATAAACCAAAACACTTTTTACAACTAACCTAGACATGATATACTAACCTATAAGAAACATTTTGTTTTGCATGGCAAAGTGCATATTCAATCGATCATGCCTTGTGCATTTAAAGTACATGCCCCAAATTATTTATTCATGGCATCATGTTCTTTTTGAAGTCATTTAATCATACATTTAATATGCAATATAGTCACGTAGTAATAAACGTGCCAATTTTCAAGCTTATAACCTAAACTAGGCATTATAGCAACAAACATGCATAACTAAGCCTAACTTTGGCACTTTTAGTCCTAGCATACTTCTGAGTTAATAGAAACTATCATGTAGTCATTCATCCTAGGCTTTATGCATTTATTCATGACATATTAACATTCAAATACAATTAGAAGCATCAAGTTGACATAAAAATCAAGAAAAAAAGCAAAAAAGGCAAAAAAATGCCTCTATGGCACAACGGAATGCCCCATGGGCATACACAGGGCCGTGTGGCCCTTTTCAGTCCCATATGGGACAGGGAAGTGCTGCATGGCCCTTCTGACCTAATTTTAGCCTCCTATTCATATGCAAATGATTTTTGCAATTTTTCTTGAGAAATTTTGGTACTTTTTCATCGTAAATGATTTAAAAACTAATCCTAATGATCCTAAGTATTTAAACTTAATAAAAATGGTTTTTTCACAAAGAAAGGAACAATAAAACAGTGGCTAGAAGCAAAAACATGAGTTTTATGCAAAAGGGAGCTAAACATACTTTCTAGGTTCTTTTAGCTCAAATTAATTGAATTTTCTCTTAAGCATAATTAAACATCATGTAATTATAGATTCTTGATTCAAACTTAGTTCATATTAAAAGATTTTACAAAGAAGAAGAAAAGAAAGATCATATGGATTGTCAATGTCATTATGCCCAAAAACTCACATGATTACTAAATAAAAAGAAAAGAGGAAACTACTCAAACTTGGATACACTAAGGCTTGGCAAATTGCCCTCAGGCTTCATTTGTCTTATGGGTGATTTTGAATGTCAAGAATGTCGATTACTTGAAGAAGATCGCTTGTCATCAAGTGCTTACTTTGAATTAAGCTTTGATTCAATTAAACATACTCCTTTTATCAAGAACACTATTAAGAACATTCTTAATATGTTCTTGAAAGAAGTTTAGGAAAAGAAGCAAATCTCAATTTTGTTTCTTTAATTTCTTGAAGAAGATGATTATTTTGTACACTTTAAAAAAATTTGATTGATTTTAATAACATCTTTAGTCTTTATGTAGTAAGATTGATTAAAAATTCAGTTTTGTATTTGATTAAAAGAGAAAGTTAGTTTGCTAAGAGTTTAGGCATAAAAAATTTGATCCTCAAACTAATTAAGGTGAAGGCTTATTTATAGGCTTCTACCACCACTTGAAAAGGAAAAAATAATTTAAAATACTCCTACATAGTTTTAATTAGATTTACTAAGTAATAAGACCTCCAAAATAGCCACAATGTAGCTTCCAAAATGGCTTTAGGTTTACTTGCCAACCAAGAATTCCTAAAGCTTCCTTTTTAGCTTTCAACCCAAAACTTCCAATTTGATAAAAATCCCAAATATGATCCCTTTTAGTAGCTAAATTGGCACAAAATAGACCTGAAATCTTCCAAAATTGGAAGAAAATTTGGACCGGCGGGTGGGAGAGGCCAGCTGCAGCATGCACGAACAGGCCAGTAACTGGTTGACCTGTGGAAGGGCCATATGGCCTTTCCTTGGGCAATACAGGCCAAGCTTGGGCCATGCTACCCTTTCTTGGGCTGTGCAATCCTGTAACCAGCCATATGGTTATGGCAAGAAGCCACAAGCTAATGGTTGTTGCATAGGCTCGACAACTTGCCTCAAACAGGTCCGTTGACGCTTCACACCCGTTCTTTTCAAGTGCCCTCCTTTTTCTCAAAAAGCCACTCTAAATATTCCACGCTCTTATGATGATGAGGAAATGGAGGAGTTTGCTCAAAGTGATTGCTTTCCTAAGGGTAAGGCTTGGATTGAGAGTAAAACTATCCCAAAGATCCCTTTTTCATCATATAGATAACAACTCAACTCCCTCTCTTGGGATGAGGTAAGATATTCATCTCTCAATTCTTCATTTTTCCTAAGTTCTTTATGGTGAACTTCTGTGTTTTCTCTCTTTTGTAGATTGTGTACCATCCATTGGACAAAGTTGAGTGATTTCCTTCCTTCCTTCAATATGCGGCTTACCTTACCTGCCTAAGGATTCTTCTTAAAGGTCCCTCAACTCTTGAATGGTTCCATGGCGAAAGAACCTGTGTTTTGTTTCTAGATCCAGAAGATAGGAAAGTTCCTATTTCACCTCCCCTTTCCATGTATTGGACTACATCTTTGGAGGGGGGAACTTAAAGAATCTCTAAGAGGAAAAGATTGTAGACCAGACTTCTCTTCTCCTAATAATGGTGAAGAATACTATGATTTCATTTCTTCACATCTTTTAGGATCTCTCCCACTATTTCATATTCCCTTAAATTCTCAGACTTACACTAGAAAGCAGGCTCTGGGAATTTAGCTAGTTCTTCTCATCCTTCATTCCATGCAGATATGGAAATTTTCCATTCAGAAACTATTATAGGTGATTTTAAGACATATCAAATTTAAGGATTATGACCACGAATGATAGTCATCCAAAAGCAACTTCCTATTTAGGCTATGCCACTGATGGCTTTCTTTCTGCCTAATACCACTAATGTAATTGATTTTCCTTCTTCTCTTTCTTTTTCATATAATCCCTTAAAAATGCAAAGTAATGCAATCTCCTAGGTTCCAAGGAGTACGACTGAAGAGCTATAAAAAGCTCTTAATGCTGCTAAAACCTACATTTCTAATCTATCAAGGAAAACAAGCAAAATAATTATAACTAATATCATCCTATTCTAGCAAACATATGCATGCATATCATGCATGAGTAATGATCTTTAAATGTTTTATGTTGTAGGCTTCCTTGAAGAAGAATAACAAGAAATGGAAAGAAAAGGCTACAGTAGCCCTTGGAGCATTGTCAAACCGTCAAGTGGATCAGACCATTCCCAACCCCATCTTAACTCACCCAAGAAGAAGTACCTACGCACTTTTGGATTATCAAATGGAGGAGAAAAGTGATGGAGATAATTCCCCTGCATATTAATTGTAATATCCACTTTGTATCTTATAACAACTTTTCATTAATAAAATCACTTATTTTTTTTTTTTTACTTTCATGAATTGTTGTATATCCAAATAAGCCCCCAAGTAACATTAATCATACTTCACTTTCCAATCAAGTTGAATCCTTAAAAAATATTAGAAAATCTTCCCAAATCTTGCCAAAATCCGCATTAAAATTAATCCCAAATGTATTAGGATTTGAAAAAGTCCACCCCAAAATAAGTCCCATGGGTCTAGGGCAGTGTGGCCTTTCCCTTGGGCAGTGCAGCATTGCTAAGGTCATGTGGCCCTGTTAAGGCCATATGACCCTTGTCCTCTGGGCATCCGATTTTTGAGTCCTTTTCTTGTTTCCTTTTTTGTTTTGGAACCCTTCTTCAACTCCTTTTCCCAAACACTATAAATTCACCTTTCATGTTCCTTATTTTTCACTCAAAACTCCAACAATGGCTCATCAATATTCTTAGGTTACTAAAATCAATGCTTTCCTTTCAACTTCATATATGAAATTGCTCCACTTGATTGGTGCTACTTGAGTTATAGGTTTCTCAAGAGCCTAAAATCCTTTAATTGTGGCAAGATTGACTTTGAATTTTTGAATGTCGCCACTAAGTTTTGGGATAAGGAAGCTCATGTATTTCATTTTCAAGATGATGAAATTTGTCCAACCTTTGAAGAATTTAGTGTTATCTTAGATAGGTATCCTAACCCTTTCAACAAGAATTCCATGATGGATTTGGACATAAGGTATCCAAGTAAGATGATCTTTTTCTTTGACATGTCTCCCTCTATGGTTCAAAGGCATAACATAAATGGCCAATGGATCAACCTTGCTACCTTAATCCTTTACCTTGAGAAATTGGATAAAAAGGATCCCATTTGGCCTAGAATCCTCATCTTTTTCTTCTTTGGCAAAATTCTCTTAATTGGACATGATGACTTGATGGATTACAGGCTTTTATCCACTGTGAAGGGTATCCGTATAAGTAAGAATCCCTTTCCCTTAATTCTTGAGAAAACCTTGTGAGGTTTGGATGAATGAAAGGCTACTGGAACTTTTAAAGGAAGTTCATTGCTCTTGCAAGTAACCACTCTATCTTTTTTACTTTTTTTTTTCTTTTTCCTTTCTTTTCCTTTTGCTCTAATGTTTGCCTAAATTGTTTTTTTTTTTCAAGAGTTGGCAACTTAGCGAGTTAATTTTTTTTTCTTTTACTAGATATGGCTACGAGAGAGGTTGCAAGTTAGTGAAGCAACAAATGTTAATCCCTAGAGATTTGAACCTTCACATTATCCTAAAAGGAAAACCTTTGTTCCTTTCCGCTAAAAAAGGATTGGACCACATGGATGGGTACCCTAGGTAGCAAAGATATAAGGTGGACATGTCCTTGGTGGCATCTTGATAACTTTGTCCATCACAATAGACCACATGGGTTTACCTTAGTGGGGTTGCATTATTCATCCTTTTACTTCCCTCATTGTATTAATTGCCAATTTGGTTGAAAGCAAACCATCCCAAAAGTCCCCTCAATTTCATGTAAACGCTTAACCCCATTATCTCTTTAGCGGATCAAGAACTCTTGGGAATCCAATAGGACTTTCATCTCAATGTCCATTCCTTATGACCTTACTTGTACCCAAGATTATTTTACTTGGATTCGTTCTTAAAATTTTGTGCCAAGAATGCAAGTGAAGATGCAAATAGCAGATGAAGATACAATGTATGATGCAAGTAAGAGATGGAAAGGTACAGAAAAGATTCTTGAGATTATACTTAGCTCATAAGATGTAACCTTTTTGGTAATGATATTTCCTTAGTAAGCAATCGTTATAATTCTATGTAATATGCAAAATTTTAACAAAAATACAAGCTTGAATTCCTTTTGGTTTCTAATCTTACATCCATTCTCTCTTTTCTTTATCTCTCTTTTTTTACTTTTATTTTTTCCTAAGTCCTCTTTCAGACTTTCAACTTAGCAAGCATCTTTTTGTCAAATGTAATATTTATTGAGGCAATCTGAATTTATTGGTTCGGTAAACTCACTACCATCTAATTCTAATAACTTAACTGCTTTATAGGAGAACTTTTTTGTTACTAGGTATGGGCCCTCTAAATTAGGCTTAAATTTTCCCCTAGGGTCTGTGTGAACTGACCTTATTTTTTTAAGCACTAGATCCCTAACCTTAATCTTTCCCGGCTTAACCCTTTTATTGAAAGCTTTGGCTGTTATAATAACAAACTCATAAAACCTCCAAAAATCAATCCCACCCTCCAAAAGATTCAAAACCTCTCAAAAGGTTCAACCTATCACCCTTGAAGCCCAACTTTTCAAGGGAAAAACCAAGATTAAATCATGTTTCTGAAAACCTCTCAAAAGGTTCAATCTATCACCCTTAAAGCCCAAGTTCCAGGGACATAAATCATCTTTTCTAAAACTTCTAAAAAGGTCTTCACCTATCACTCTTGAAGCCCAAGTTCCAAGGGGCAAAGCCAAAAGTAAATCTTGTTTGCTAAAAACTTTCAAAAGGTTCAACCTTCCCATTTCTTTATTAGTGAAGCCCAAGTTCCAGAGCAAATCAAAAACCAAACCATAAAAACCTATGGGTCACATCAAGTAGACTTCATAAAATCACTTGTAAATGAAAAGTTCATAGTTCATCCTTAAACTTCGAGTTCTTTGGCAAAAAATAAAAATAAAAATAAAAAAATAAACAACAAAGTAAAATCAAGCAACCTGAATTCTTAAAATGCAACCCAAGTCGTTTGTGGGTAGTTAGAAATTATCCTTCCTCTGAATGTTACAAAACCACATCATCCTTGGATATCCATATTCGCCAAACCATTTTTTCTAAAAAATTCAAACTCAAAGCCTCAACCTAATGAGCCAATTGAAATTTCTAATACTATACCTAAAGTAAATTCTTCTCATCCCAAAAGATTTGTCAAATCCCATAAGAGTGAACCTGCCAATTGTTGGACAGCCTCTGAAGTTGAGCCAGAGCCATCCACAAATTCATCTTTCATATGATAAAAGAACTAAGCAGACAGGCTTTCATTAAAGCATAAAAATCCATTAACTCAAGAGGAAACTTAATTGTAGGCTTCCAACACAATTCTTCATACTCGACCAGATTGAGTATAGCTCCAATTAGTAACCAATCTGACAGCATTGCCAAAATCTTCTTTCAGCCAAACTAGAGCCAAATGAGACAGTTAAAACCTTTCAACCTCAAAGACCATTAAAGTGACCAAGTGTCATGTCCCACCATAGGGGCCACGATGGTCCTAGGGCACGGGTAGACTTAAAGTCATCGAAAACCCGTAAAATCCATTCACAACTGCCAATTACAATCATTTATATTTAAATTCGTCCATTAATAATTAAAGTCTATTTAACCATTAATATGTTTACGGATATTTTGACAGAGTTTCCTCTATGACTTTAATATAAACCATAACACATTTCAACAATTGCACAACCTACAAAAGATGTTCACTCTTAAATGATACCATGCTTATACCTTTAACTCCATAATTCAGTAACCATTCATAGTACTTCTAAGTACATATATTTTTTCTTTTTCTTATGTCACGTTATATTTTAACCTTATTATTTTAGTATCATTATCTTTGTCATTAATTTAATCATTATTAGTCATTAAGTATTTCCCATACTACGATTAATATCTATCACATCGGCTGTCATTAATAAATATTCGTATAATATTTTTACATCATTAATCTATCTATATGCAGTACCATGGAGCTCTAGAGATTTATAGATATGAATTTTTAATAATTAACCACTACCTTGAAGCACTTGATCTTCCAAGTTGAAGAAGGAATTACTTGGATATAGTCATCTCAATTTTACACCTGTAAAATGATAAACAACTATAGAATGAGTATAAAAATACTTAGTGAATTTACTATACACCATATCACATGTAGACTAGGTTAAAGAATTGAAAGGATAAGAACAATAATCAAAGAATAAAAACTTGCACACCAATGTTCTAAAGGGGTTAAATCAGATAATAAAGATGAACAATGTCAATAATACAGTAATGAGCAGGAATCAAGGTTTTAATAATGTCCAAAGTGGGTTCGTGTGTGGAAGTGACAGATAAAGGAGGTCCTTAACTATAGTCGAAAACCGCAATGTACATAAGGTGGGCCAGACCTTATGGCTGATACAAATCCCTTCCCAGCTAGGGTCCCAGACATTTAGCCTTGTCAAATAGGCCACTGTGCACAATGCCGATGGTTTTTCTCCTACTACCCCATTGGTATAGTAGTTCTGTCAAATACACACATATAAGGTAGCAAATGCAATATAGATCATCAATGAAATGGTTTCCATAATCAATATTTAATAATAGTACAATATACATTATTAGCAACCTATAATCAATGAATAGAACAAATTAGTTGTATATTGGTTAGGTATCAATGGTAGCTTTATCAATAAACTCAATAAGCAGGTGTAGGTCAATTAATAATATATCAACCCACTGCCATTATCACCGTCGCCATTGGCTAGTCAATGTCACTGCTGACAATGGCATTGGGCTCAGGCAAACAATATCAATAGTAATGGTTCATATAGGACTTTTATTGAATAGTTGGTGTACATAAGTTTGGTTGCAATTTGATGGGATTTGGGTGCAAGATTTCTAAAGTCCAAATGTTCAACAATAATCTCACAATGTCAATAATTGAATAGGCTTAACATTTTCAACAATTAACAAGATTTAATCAATAAAAAATAAGCTTGGAAACAAGGAAGTAAACAAAGAATTACAAAAGGAAAAGTCAAGGTAGGCCATTCGGCCAATAACACAAATCCAAAACAAGTTTCCATAGTTCAATACAATGATTTATACATGTAATTTGATGCTTAGTAAACTCACCTTAGTCCATAACCTTTTACATTGCTAATCCATTTTCCTTATTCTAATGCCTTAGCCCTTTTGGTTCCTATCACTTCTTTATTCATTCTTTGATGCTACACAACCAATTGATTTCCAATTTATATTCTCATTAACATATAATTACACTACTTATACTTATACTAAAGGATTTCATAAAATTTCCAATTTCTAGGTTTTATCTATATTAAAACTTAATGGTAGCCTGTGTTCCATTTCTCTTAACTCTTACTACATTTATCCAAATGATTTAATTCTTTTTCCTACTTAAACTAGACATATTAAGTTCTAACATATCCAAAAATCACATTAATCCCATTACTACACAATTTATGGTGTCAATTTAAACTTAGTCTTATAACTAGCCCTGTTGCCCTGCAATGTGTCCTGTAATCTTATTCTGGCAGTTTGTACTATTTTATTTACATATCAATCTATAATTAACCAATTACTGTAATTATTTTTCCCATTGAAAATAGACATATAATATTATAACATATCCAAATTTCATATCATTCTGATTTCTACATAATTCTAAACAATTCATCAAAATTGAGCCTACTATTCTGCAGTCCCTATCTGGATAGACCCAGTTTCCATGCCTATGATTAATTTTGTGTTCTTCAAATTATAAAACCATCTTACATTCATTTATATAACATATAAATAATCATTTTTCATGTTTTATACTTTCCCTAATTCAGACTCTAAGACCCTCGATTCAATAGAAATTTGTAACCTATGTTCTGTTTGTCAGTTAATTCTAACAGGTGACACTTATGACCTAATATCTCATAAAAAAAAAAATCCAAATGAAAAAACCTTCTACAAAAATATATATGAAATATAAATGAACATTTTTTATGTTGAACACTTCTCCTAATTCTGTCTTTATTATTCTCTATAATAAAACACAATAGCAAAATTTTAGAAAACCTAATTCTAGCCAATCACGATTTTTGTTCAATTTTTCTTTCCTCACTTTGAATTTTATCAATTCCTTTTTCAGATATCAAACTAACATATTTATTTAAAGTTTTCATGTTTTGACCAACCTCAAATTCATATATTAAAAATTCAAAATTTTAACTATAATCTACCGCCTTAACACAGATTCAGAATCCCCTTTAAACCCTAGTCCATTCTTTACACTTTTAGCTCAATTAGCTCAATTATTTACCAAATCAAATCATAGAACTCTTAAATTAAATTAAAAACTGAAGTTTAAGATACTTACCTTGAGTTAAAATCTTAAATTTCACCTCTTTCTTTCACTAAAATAGTTTGATTAGAAAATTTTGCCTTCACTTTTCTCCATTAACCTCTTTTTTCATCATTTGTTTTCCTATCTTACTTTGATTTTCATATAAAGGTTGGAACGAAATTTTAATGGTTCATCCTTTTATAAGTTCGTCCATCCTTCCCTCAAAAATTGTTTAATTTCAATTAATAAACTATAGACAATTTGAAGTCAACAATGGAAGAGTCTATATTTGGACACTTGGAAAATTTCTATGGAAAACATGTAAAAAAAAAATCTCCAATTCATATTAACTTGGCCGGCCACTTAGACTTTATTTTCTCAAAAATTTTAATGCCAATAATAATAATTTATTGTGGGTCCCATAACTTTGATTAATTGCACTTTTACCCAAAATTTTTCTTAATTGTATTTTAACCTCGAAATTTCCTGTAATTTATTTTGTCCATTCTATTTAGATACGACTATAAGTGTGGGAGTGAAATACTTTATTTTGGACTGTTCTATCATTTAAAAATACTTTGGGTCTGAATTTATATCCTAGACAACCCGTTTCTAAAAATGTCCCTAATATTGCCTTTAATTACAATTCTTGTCACTTTATTGATTTTGTTCCAAAATATTTTTCAACTCTTTCTTTTCACCAAAAAATCATATAAATATAGATGACTCTTTATCCCCTGGTCTGAGTTAGAAATTTCTAAATCAACTGGACTACTATTTCCCCAGGCGATGTAATTAACATCGGTATTTTTCCGAAACAGTGTCACAAAAGTGACCCAATTGAGGTTCAAAAATTCCTGAGTGTCACACTCTACCATTCTCTGTATATTTCAGTAATTAATTGAGCATATTCATACTTAAATTAATACCATATCAGTTACTATAATTAACTATATCTATCTATTGTACTGTCTTACTATCTACTGTTTTGTTTGCTAGGGTGTTACATGAAGTCACCTTCCTTTCGAAACACCATTCCCCCCAAAAAGTGGGTCATCTCTCTAAAATAACCGGATTCACCTTAAAATTCCCAAATTGGCAAACCTTTTATAAAAATCCAACAACTCTTCTTTGGGACCAAATTCCAAGCCTAGGTCGAACAAAATGCTAGAGTTCTTTTGACTTTCCAAATGAATAAGCCGTCCTTCTCCCAAATCATCTTCCCAAAAAATAGGGCATTCTGGGGGCATTTCAATGTATAAAATTGCATTCTAGGGCATAAAAGTGCATCTCATTTAAATTTTCTTTCCAAAAGCATTGAATTTCCATAAACTTGCATTTTAACTGCATAAACCATTCAAGATCACGTAAAATACATGCATGCATTTCTTAAGACAGGGGCTTTCACATTAAATCATCCAAAAAGTTAGCCTTATGCATGCATAACATATATAACATCCATAAAATTATAACATCATACATCATCCAACATAAGTTTAGGACTAACTAATGATAGAAAAAAGAAAGAATAAAGAAACACATGCCAATGGCCCTTATGACGACGTTGAGAAGAATCTTCCAACTGGCGAAGCCGGTCATCCTAAATATTTAAAGGGTCAATATGCCAAATAAAGTTGTTTCCATCCTACGAGCCATTCTATAAGTATAATAGATCCAATCCATATGAGGTGCAACAAAAAAAAAAAGACAAGATCATAGTCATTAGCTAAGGATTATTTCTAAAAGCAAAACACAAATAAAATGAATAGATACCTCTTCTTATTATGAGGAAAGGATGAAACTAACACTTTTTCAATTTAAGACATCTTAAATTGTAAAACTCAATCAAAACTCTTTTTCAAATTGCATTTTCCTGGCAATGGTACCAATAAAAACATTTTTCATCTTACTTCATCCTCAAAGATGTTTGAAGTCAAAATTCTCTTTCACTTGACTTCATCATGAAAGATTTCTGAAGCTAAAACTCTTTTCTCATTCGACTTCATCCTAAAAAATTATTGAAGTCAAAATTCCTTTTCACTCGACTTTATCTTGAAAGCTGCCTAAAATTAAAACTCATTTCTCATCCGACTTCATCCTAAAAGATATTTGTAAGTCAAAATTTCTTATCACTTGACTTCATCCTGAAAGATGCCTAAAGTCAAAACTCATTTTTCATCTGACTTCATCCTGAAAGTGACACATCCCATATTATAGGGCTGCGATGGTCCTAGGTACGAGAACAGTTCATACAACCAGTACCACGAAGAACCCAAGTTACATGTTTTCATTTCATTTAACCCTTTTTATGACATTTTTTTTCTTTCCTTACTCTTAAATTTTACAAAAAATTGGACAGAGACTCCCCTGTAATCTTAACATATACAAAAGCTAAAAAAAACAGAGAAAAGCACTTCTAACACAATATCAACTCCCAGGTCAACCTCCAATACACAACTTATATCAACTCATACTTATGTCAACTCATATATCAACTTCATACATCATAATTCATATAATAGTATTCAATTATATCAATTCATACATATGACAATGCAAAATAGGCATACCATAGCAGCTGTACCCGTTGTTACAGTACATACATATATATGTATACACATCATAGCATATAATTACATTCTTTATATGTTCACAAATCATATTA
>CANXYC012105887.1:0-11908 GCA_948193065.1 Aleurites moluccanus | reverse complement strand
GGAGCCTTGATCTCCTCGCTCCCTTTTCTTTCCCTTAGCTTGAGAAGGAAAGGATGAGGCACTATTGGGTACATTATCTGAACCAGGTTTTAGCTGTGATGTTGATGTCGGACCATTCATTGGCTTTGGAGAACGCCCCCCAGGTTGCAATGTTGCATGCATTTCAATGTGTGTCTTATAAAATAGCTGATCTACTTCTTCTTGTTGTTCCTGTGAAAAGGAAATATCAACTACCACAAAAAGATTGATAATCCCAGATGAAAATGCAAGACGTGAAGGCAAGGCCTGGACAAATATGCAAGAAGTGCATGCAAAACATACATGAATATAATCTTGGTCAGTTAGCCACCACAAACTCTTGTTTGTAATGTCGTAAAATCGCCAGCACGCAAATGAGCAAATCCCTGATGGGAGTTCAAGACCTTTAGCAAGGAATGCAACTTTACACGGATGGAGTAGTGATGCAGCAGGAATCTCATCCTTATGAAAGGAATAGAATAATTCGTTCGGCGCAGCTTCCAACGGGATGCCTTTGCCAAGCTTTACTTCAACAGGTCGATAAAGCCAATTCACACATAAATTTAACTCGTTCTCTTTACCAGTAGTCAGCCAACAAATTATTCCAATGAAAGGTGGGGAGTCTTGGGGTGGTTTGAAAAGAGCACAATCTCCAACGCAAATCTTGCGTCCATCCTGTTTTTATAAAAAGACTGGAAACTTCAGTCAAATGTACCAAATTTATGTGAAACAAAACAGCTAAACATAACTGCATTTTTGGATCAATAAACTGTTCTGATAATATAGATATAGCATGAATTTATAAAGGCAAATGGTTTCAGAAACAATACAGTAGATGATCATGGTCAGTCTTATTCATCAATAACCTCATTAATGTACCATTATAACCAACAACATCGTGTATTTTAAAATTTGTTCTGGTTTAACATTAATGTTTGGCCTCTCTGTCACTGTTAATAGTGCTGTTCAAAATAAATAATGAACTAATGCATAATCACTTAGACCAGCATCAGCATAGCACAAGGAAGGGAGATTTCTTAGTCTTTGATCATCTTTGATATAATATAATATATTTGCCCATCCAAAAAAAAGATACACTGACCCATACTCAATGTTTCCAAAAGACTGAATAGCGATTTAACACTAACAGTGACTACTTATCCAATTTCCAGTCTTAATTACACAAGAATCCTGCAAAGGGAATGGGAAGCAATCACACAAGCCACAACTCCAACAACAATCCGAACTGCAACTCAGAATTGCTTTCAGACTTATACGAAAACAGTTATCAAGCACAATTCCAAATCAAGCCAGTCATTCCCCAAATCTCCACCGATGCATTCCAAACAGCCCATGATTTCTAACAGAAAAAAAAAAAAAGGATCCAGTTCCTAATTGACGGCTTAATCAAATCATTTTCACATCAATCACTCAAATCCCCAAATTAATTCCCCCTTGCTTATACAGCCCAATTGACACCTACAAAACCCCCAAAAATCTCTTCATTGCAAAACCTAGAAGAAATTTAAAATTTAAACAGAAAAAAAAATACCTTCCAAAACGAATTAGCTGGAGACAACGATGAAGAAGACGAAGGAACATCACCAGCTACAACTGAATTACCACGGTTGGGTCCTGTCCACATGTGCCGG
This sequence comes from Aleurites moluccanus, assembly GCA_948193065.1. Lineage (NCBI taxonomy): Eukaryota > Viridiplantae > Streptophyta > Magnoliopsida > Malpighiales > Euphorbiaceae > Aleurites > Aleurites moluccanus. The sequence continues at coordinate 10,238 of CANXYC012105887.1, read as the reverse complement.
CCTGTTTTCCTTTCCTCACATGCCCGCCCATGCATAGCCTTGCATTTTCGCCCTCGAGTACCATCAATCCCCTGTCCTTGATTCCAAAACCCAACTTCCCGCTCCAAATTCCTTATATCAACTACACCCTCAGGTCCATTTCAAAGCCCTATCTTTACACCATTCACCACCACCAGAAAGTCAAAAACCCTAATTTCCACTTCCCCAATCGAATTCCAATCCCAAATCCAGCCTTCGATTCTTCAACAATCCGATCCAAACCGAGCTCCGATCTTCCTAACCGAAGAGAATTGAAAGCCGCCCTTTCAATCTAAAGAGAGAGAAATCGAAGAGAGAGAGAGAGAGAGACTGCAAAACAAATGAAAAGGTGTACTTGGCCCATTTAATTTTTTTCATTTATAATTGATAATTTTTTTTTATAAAATATTTAAGAATTAATTTTATCTATTAATAGAAATTTAACAATTATATGAATATTTATTTTTATTTTTAAATTTATTATTTAAAAAATACTTCTTTTTTTATATAAATTTTCAATATATGATTATTTTTAAATTTATATACTCATTTAAAAATACTCAAATTCAATTTTTTCCCCTTAAAAAAAGTATAAAAAATACTGAAAATCCTTGGACCATGTTTCTTCCTTTGATCTCTAATTAAGATCAAACCATTACCCAGCCCAGCCTAAAGTAGAGTCCAGCCCATTTTCATTCAATGTTGTGCTTCACAATTTTTGTTTTTATTGTAAAATCTTGTAAATTAATTCTTGATAAATTAATAATTTCTATTATAATATAATTTTTTATGATATTGATTTGAGTTAATAAATTAAATTAATAATTTTGATAAATTAATAAAATAATTTTTTTAAAAATTATTATGTCTTATTTATATTATAAATTAATAATTTGTGAATGTTACACATATAATAGACTATGACATATATTTTATTAAAATATAATTTTAAAGATTATTTAAAATTTAAATAATTTTATTAACTTAATTTTTTCATTTCATTTAATTAATATTCAATTTATCATTTTTTTTATTCAATTCATTTAGTTTATATTTAATTAATCACGTATTTTTTTTTATTTCATTTCAGTTAGTTTATATTTAATTAATTATATATATTTTTATTTATTTTAATTAATTTGTATTCTATTGATTATGTATTTTTTTATTTAATTTATATTAAATTGATTATAAGATTGATAAAATATAATGAGTTTTTAGCTGATTAAATATATTAATTTATAAATGTTTTACTGTATTTGTTTAAAGAAACTTTCTCTCAAGTTAAACTTATATCATTCTGAGGAAATTTGGTAATAGACACAATTGATCCTTGGTCATGACACAGGCATATTGCATTCAACCCATACTTCCACGAACAGAGTCTGTAATTGCTTTTTGTTAATTCAATTGGCAGATCTAATGCTAGTATTTTTATCATGATGGGATCAAATATTACAAAGATGTTGATTTTCGCTTAATTTGCATGAATGCTTACAGTGGGGTTATGCTTAGGAATGTTGATCATCCAGGATTATGTTGTCATACTTCAACACCAAGAGAATTTGCACAAGCAAGCGCATACACAATAAATAGGAAGAGCACCCAATTTAAGGAACCTTATCTCTTTAGTATATAATACTAACAGTTGCAATAACATTACATATTTACATGGCAGAGCAGTGCTCTACTAGACAGTCAACATAAAAATTTAGCTTGTCAAACAAACAGAATCAATTGCCCACTTCTAATAGCCTCGACTAAAATTCATGTAATACAGCCTTCTGCAAGCTAAATTTTATGAGCTAAAAAAGATTGTAGAAAAAAAATAATAGTTCACAAGGACCACAACAAACACAAATCGTACATAAAGAAACATTTAAGTGAACTTTCACATATCAGAACGGAGATGAGGGAACAGAAACAGTTGAAAACACAAATCCTGCAATTATATAATATGAAGGAGATCTTCCTCTGACCTGTAGTGGAATGAGGCTCGAGTGAGTTGAAAGTTTGATGTCAAAGTTCAGAGTCTCAGAATTGCTGAGAACTTCAATTGCTGCATTATCACCAGTATACTTTTGGAGATAAGTTAGCTGAAATCTATGCGCTCTCTTTGCCGAAAGGGAACTGAAAAATAAAGGGATGAAGTATAGTTTCACAATAAATACAGTACGAGTAAGTTAACATGCATATTTATACATACATGTAAGTGTAACCAAATAGGCTTCCGGTGCCTGCTGTGGAAATAGAAAATGGGCACTCACCTGTCCCATCATTGGCAATATCTACCTCTTCAAAACTGAGAATAAAGTCTGATGGCTTCAAGACTTTACATTCCGGAGCAGTGGGATCAATTCTTCTGATGTGAAAACCCTTTTGATCAGGTTTCATTTCCATAGCCACACTCAAATCTGGATTTTCCATTTTCTGCCATTCAATCCCTAGAAATGGGAATCCTAGCATGTAAAGAATGACCATAGATTTTAATCAAAAGTAGAGAAGCACATCATTCAATTACCAAGAGGTTTGAAATTAAACTTTACAAACATGTAGACAGAAACCACACATGCATACTTCATGGGCATGCAATCTTTTTTAAATCAATGAGAAAGTTGATTAAATGATATGGACTGAAGTGAGTCCAATAAATGATTCAAGTATCACAATAGCTAATAGAAATCGTAGCCCTAAATAATGCTGAATGTAGGGAAGGATCCTTGTAAAACTAAGGCCTAGTTCTGTTTAGGAATTCATTCATGGGAACGACTCAAATTCGGAAAAGAACCAAGGATGTACCGATTACCACCACCACCTCTCTGTGTTCTCTCCTCTACCAAACAGCCATAATAAAATTGTCCACCAAAAAACCAACCCTTTTGCTCTTTTATTTTTACCCTTATTTTTACTATAATTTTTTTGGGGTAGTGCCGATATTTTTCTTTTTCTTTCTCTGAATTGGAAAATAACTTTTTTTCTTTGGCTTTCTTTCGCTTTTGGGTTGTTTTCTTCAATGGCTTTAAGTGCTTCAGGGTTCATCAAGAATGTGACAGTGGGACTGTGGGAGATGGGGCCGTAGGCAAGACTATCATGCTTATTTGCTACACTAGTAACAAGTTCCCTATTGTGTGTTCTTTATTGTTTTTTTAAATCAAATGATCCATTTTGGAATTTAGACTTTCTTAGCTCTGGTTTACAATTTTTTTTTTATTTTTTTCCTTTTTGGGTAATCTCTTGTTTAGTTTACTGTCTGTTTGCATCTGGGTTTTGCAGCTTTTGAGGGTTTTTAATGTTTTTTTTATTGATTTCTGGGTTTCTAATAAAGTTCAAGCTGTCTGGTTTCTGTGAGTACTATTTTTAAAGCAATGTTTTTTTTATTGCAGTGCAGCTCCCTCTGAACGTCACTTGTGGTATTCACATTGTCTAATCTCATGTTCTACCAACGGTGAGAGAAGTATCATTTTATTTCTACTATCCTTGTATAGTAGTTTATAATTACATGTATGTTTCTGTGTATTGACTTTTGAAGCTCAGCCACGTTTTAACGTAGTCTTTCCCCTTTTGTATGCAATACTAGTTCTGTTCAAGATATCATAATATTTTGGTTTAGCACTAGCAAATTTTTCTCTTCTTGCAAGTTGATCATTTGAAATTTCTATTTACTGTTATATGATTATTTTATGCAAAATACCATTGGAAGTGATAGAAGGCTGAGTTTTAAGTTTACACTTTTTACATGTATATGCTCCAACACCAGAAACGGCCAGGTGAAAGCCTATATTGTTTTGTCGCTTAATCCTCTTCAATTTAGTTAAAAGGATTAGCAGCGACTAATTTCATTTCCCTTTGTTTGGCTGTTATAATAGTGGAAGGAGAAGAAAAGAATTGGAAAGAAACTATGATGATTGCAATTCCTTTCCTTTAAATTAGCAAAAAAGGAATACTAATCTACCGAAATATAAGCCAAATATTTTTGTTAAAACAGCATAAACGACCAGAACTGACTTGTTTTGTTTCCAATAACTAAAAAGCAATAAAGTCACGACGCTAGAGCTTCTCATCATTAATCCAACATCCCATGTTTCCTTCCAAGCAAGGTATCTTTCGTCTTTATAAATGCGTACCTAATATTAATCCAAATAGCAAGTGGCAATGGGCACCTACCATTTCCCTTACTGTGGTGGAATTAAGTGCAATGCCTTTAATATTCATCTTCATGAATTATTCTTCTTTACTATGGTTAGAAATTCAACAGCATAGGGCAGAATTACTGGAAAAATATCAAGATACATGTCATAAATAAAACATTCAATTCATCACATTTAAATATTTATTATTTTACATATGAGAAACAAAACATGCAACTGCCCTGAAAACGTATAACTTTATGGGAGAGAGCCAATATCATCATGGCCAAACAAAGTTATTATGCACCCAGATGAGACATCAGATCTAAGTCCCCCATTTAAATACAAAAACCTGCAGTATTCCATATACGTCATGCATAAAGCAGACTAGATGAGGCTCATTAATCATCAAGATTAGAAACAAAAATATAATCAATTCTAGTTTATCAGCCACTAACCTTCAAATTTCTCAGAATACAAGCAAACTCTAGATTAGATTTCACCTTTTTGATATTATTGACAACATGTTCCAAATTGTAGAAAGAAATAAAAAAAGATCAATCGAAATTAAAACAAAATATATATATATATATCAAGATTGTTACATGACAACCGAGTCCAGGTACTACACTATAGAAGCAGGCATTCCATCCAAATTCTATCTGACAAACAGTTAAAAAGAAATACAGTATGTCAACAAAAATGTATAAGAAACCAAACAGTCAAACATTCCCATGGTAAAAAAGGACTACTAGTCATAGTTGTGAGTTCCTCACTGAGTTAGCCAAAGCATGCAAGAAAACACTAATTTCATAGTTTGACAGCACATATTGTACAGCTGGTAAACATAGAGCCCCATGGAGGAAAAATGCAGGAAGGAGGGACCTCATAACATAAATTTTGGTTGAATGGCTTTATGTGAACATTAATAACAAACTGATCTAAAAATTCATTGTCCAGCAAATAATCTACACGGGGTTAATCAATAAAATAAATTAAAATCAAAATACATCAGCAACCATAGAAACTAAAGCATATGCCAGAACAATAAATCTCAGGAACCAAAATTCGCTGACCACTCTGCTTATATATTTGACTCAAATAGAGAGGAAAAGGAGAAAGTTAAATTAACAACAAAGCACATACAAAAGGGCTTCTGTTTAAAGCAGTTCATTAACCCAACCTCCATTGTCGGAATAGTTGGAAAAGGATGGTATTGGGTCCAACAGTATATATTGCTGATGCACTGAACAACAGTATGGGAACCCATTTTCAATGTCTGGGCAACACAGACTCCAAGCTTTCCAATAGTTAAAATATCTACAAAGGGAAAAGTGAACTGCAGTCACCCAGGACAAATTCAAGGAAATATCAGCTTGAAGATCCAGGACAGATTCCATTAAGATACAACCGTCTCAGCAAAAGGGTGGGGGTCGGGGACTGAACAACATCAAATAACTCACTTACCACCCATCCATAAAGAGCACAAATCAGGTGAAGATCCCCGAGAGTTGCCAACACCCACCAGATCTGAAATTAAAACGCATAATAAAAGAATAAAAATAATTAACTGAGTGCTAATAAAGCATTCATGTATATCTCAAGCTCTAAAGAATGTAATGAAATTGATGAATGAATATATAAATAAAAGAAACAACAAAGCAATCTGAAAATAGTTTAAATGCCAAATCTCCAAAGTAAAGAAAAAAAGAAAATACATAGTAGTATACATGCTAAAAACTTACGGGCTTCAGGGATCACCGTGCCATTGAGCATCTTTATTGCCATGACGATTGCTTATATCCTTCCCACCCTCCATCTGGCTCCTTCCTCTTCAATAAACCGCCTCCTGCAACTTGAAATATCCTTGATTGCTCCTCTGCAAGGGCCTGAGAATTGGTGATAGACAATTGCCTTGATGAAAGAGAAGATGTCTCATCTCTCATTTCTATGTCTGGGCCTAAAGGTCCTGAATTAAGGTCTAGCCCCTGCCTTCCCCATTTCCTGCTGCTCTCAGTGCTACCAGTATTATTATTACCATCTGGGAGGCTAACAACAAAAGGCCTTGGATAATGGGAAGGGACTGCACCAGCAGGTGCTAATACTTGTGAATGCATTGCAGGAAAACAAAGCCTCCCGCCAGAAGATGAATCCACATATGTTGTTGAACCACCAGAAAATGTTGCCGAAGGAAACGGAAAGTTAGTTCCAAAAGGAAAGACAGGATACTGAAAAGGTGTGGATGGAAAAGGCACAGATGGAGAAGATGATATGACTGACCCCCTGTAGACATCAGGACTAAATGGGGTGCTGCCAGCTGGGGGAGCTAACATCCTTGGAGGCCCACCAGGTGTCACCACTGGAAAAGGCTGCTCTCCTCTATCAGGCAAGATAGATTGGATTGTGACAGCTGAATATGGATTCCCCTGAGGAAACCATGAAGAAAAGTTCCCCATTTCTGTACCGTTCATCCGAAGACCAGAAACAGATGGATGAGATGGTGCACTGATCCTCGTGTACTGACCAAATGGTGATGTTTCCACACTCATCTCATCAGCAAGAGGCCCATCATTCAAATCAAAGTCCCTGCGGACACTCACCTCACCATTAAGAATACCTCCTGAAGATGATTTGATTGGTTGAAGCTGCTGCACATCCAACCTATGACCATTGCTTGATAAGTGATTACCAATTTCAGTGGGCTCATCAACTTTATTCAAATCAAGATCAAGTCCCCCAGAGTTCCGAACAGGGGCAAAACCCAGTGTTTGATCATGTGAAAGATTCCTATTATTTGTAAGGTCAGATATAGAACTTATACCCTGAGCACTACTTCCAGAAGCAATATCTTCAAGTATTCTTTCATCAGGAACATTCAAGTCAATATCTAATGGAGGACGACTGGGCTTAGCAGCAGGTACATCAGGAAAAGAGATACTTGTCGTATTTACCAGAGCATCCAATGCTTTTCTAGGTTCTGCTGGTCGAAATGCACTTGTGGCAGCTGATCCCTTCCAACCAAGTTCACCTCTATTCCTCAGTAAATCCTCTGGGGGTACAAAAGGCCTTTTTGCAGCAGAAGCCACTGTAATTGATGAAGGAAGGCCACTGGAACTAGAAGAAACAGGAAAAGGCAAAGGGCTAACTAATTGAACAGCAGTAGAACATTCAGGTGCTTTGAAGTTATTTGGTTCACCATATCTACCATCATCACCATTAAAGCCTTCGTTCAAATCAAATTCTACCTTTGCTTCCATATCTGACTCCCCTGTAGCAGATGAAGGGCCAGCATTAGCAACTGCAGATGTACATTCGTCAGCTTTATCAGCTTCAATGCCAGTTAGCTTTGATCCCCTAGGCATTGCCTGCTGTTCAGATTCTCGGAGAACTGTGGATGACACCATGCCAGGAGGCATTTGGCAGCCATTATGTTGCTCATTACCCTGATTACATTCTGAACTCTCCACAGAATCACCCTTGTGATCAGCAGCAGCAGAACCAATATTATTTTTCTCTTCTGTTTTTTGTTTTCCAGGACTCTGATTCCTAGTGGCTGTTTCTTCAGCCTTTTCGGCCTTCACCCCATCAACATTTTCAGAAATGATGTCCCTGCCAGAATCTGAAGAATGCAGCACTTCCCCACCGTTTCCTTCTGTGAACTCAGAATGCATTGCAGGTGGTTTCTGCTCTGCCTGCAAAGCAATGTTCAATTCATTAATAATATTATTCTTGTTCTCACTGTCAATATCCACAGACAGGTAAGAAGATGATCCTGCAACAACTTCAGTCCCAACCACTCCCGATACATTGGCCTTATTTTCAGTTTCACATAACTCTTCTTTAGCATCAGCTGGGCCAATTGCATTGGACTTGCCACCTGAATTTTCCTCCAATGTTTCTATCCGTCCACTATTCGATGTCTTCTCTGCCATGTGTGCAGATGACACGGCTGATGATGTGCCTATTAATGTTTCTTCTGATTTCACATTGCTTCTTAGGAAGGGTTCTGCAACTTGCTGCACATCCACACCAGAAGACTTCAAATGTTCACTGAGCTCCCCTGTTGGTTTTTCTTGTGACACAGAAATGGGTTTAGTTTCCGTGTTCTTAGCCAGTGAATTATTGGTAATACTCCACTTCTCATGCTCATCATCAATAGACTGACCTTGTTCTGGAACAAGCTTATCACCTGGAGATGATTTTAACCTTGAATCAGTGCTTGTGCAAGAAGGTGCAGCGATAGTGATGTTTCTTTGTGGAGAAGCACTTGGAGAAGCCATATCTGATTTGGACATCTCACCAGCAGCCACACTAGCAAGTAGATTCATTCCAACATCATCCCCAACAGACATCAATATATTTGCTTCAGAGTACTTGACACAACTTTCAATCAAAGCATTTATGGAGCTGAAAGAAGCATCATGCATTTTTCCAGATTTTCGTTCATATCCAGGTGATGGGGAAGCAGCTTTCGCTAATTTACTGGCATCATCGCCAGTTCTACAGTTATCTTCATCAGGAACAGTAGCAGGCGACCCATCTCCCTCATCAGATCCAGTCAGCACCTCTTTGAAATCATTGCTTTGCCAGGACTCAGTACTGATATCAGAGATGATATTAGCTCGATAAACATCATTTTTTTCCTTCAGCTTATGATCAAACTGGTCATGCTTCTCAGAGAGCACAGCAGACAATGCCCTGCTATTCATTACGGAAGGGTCTTCAAATGAGCCTCCACTGGCACTTCTTGCAGGACTACGACCTCTATTAGACAGTTTGACAATCAATTTGTGATTATTCCCCTCTACCACAGGTACATCGACGACCTTCTCACATGTCAAACTGCAGTGTGGCAATTTTTCTGAACCTGGATTTCTATGCAAGGAAGAATTCCTGCTCGACCCAGTTTCCTTTTGAATCCCAGATGATGTTGGCCCAGGAAAGCCATTCATTGATTTACGATGCCTAGAAGAACCACAAATTATTTTATTTGCAGCCATCGAAACTGCAGTAGAACTCTTTGCATCCTCCTTTCCAGAATACCCCCCAGTTTTGACGTGGTCACTGGAGCAAGATTGACTATTGTTATGAGACTGACTAGAACTGCTGCTTTTTTCGTCTCCTGCTGTTAGAGGAGGATCAAAGACGCTGTTAACACCAACATTTTTAGGCTGTCCCTCTTTTAAATTATTACCAACCGATGCAGAAGATGGTGCTGATTTCATGGAACCTGGAGATGGGGATGCAGACTTGGTTGCATTATCCCCCTGGACAAGCTTGACAGGAGCATTTTTAGAAGCCGAAAGTTGGGCAGCAGAACTCTTCATTGCAACCTCAGAGGCAGCACCAGAATGTCTATTCCCACCATGTGAAATTTCTGGAAGACGCGGTCTTGCAGCCCATGGGACAGCCTGATTAGAACCAGACTTCGCATCCATTTCAGCCTCAACACGTTTCTTCCATGTGTCAACTAGACTCCTTGCTTTCTTCTGAATTTCCAAGTTCTTATGTGAACGCAGATGGTTAACTGACTTGCCAATGTTACACATTTGCAAAGCATGAAGATTTACAGGTAGTTTGTCAAGTGCACGAAGTAAAACTAAGAGAAATTCCTCGATAGATTTTTCACATTCCTTGGTTCCACTACCATCACCAATCTTCCCTTTATGCACCTCTTGCAGCCATTCATCAAATACAGGTAAGCCCCCAAGCTGCACAAATCGATTAAGGCAATCAAATTTATCTGTGGCTGCAACCACACCAGCCAGTACACACCGGCCAACCAAATCTATTTTCTTCTCATTTTTATCAGGCAGCATGAGCTGCACTAGTTTTTTAACACCTTCAGAATCTGCAAGCCCTCCTTTTTCTGTAAATTTAGCAATCTCAGACCTCCAAATGCTTTCTGGTCTAGAGTGAGTAGAATCCCCGTCATCCGTTTTAGAATAACGCTCTCGTTTAACAGGCTCGGAGCCTTGATCTCCTCGCTCCCTTTTCTTTCCCTTAGCTTGAGAAGGAAAGGATGAGGCACTATTGGGTACATTATCTGAACCAGGTTTTAGCTGTGATGTTGATGTCGGACCATTCATTGGC
>CANXYC012105501.1:0-46398 GCA_948193065.1 Aleurites moluccanus | reverse complement strand
TGTATGAACATGGAAATTTATGATGTTATATTATTGGTATTTATGAGTATAGTAATCTGTGAGTTCTACGGGTTTATGGTGGCCTTAAGCCTACCCTTGCCCTAGGACCGTCGCACCACTGGAGTTGGGGTGTGACATCATGTGCATGATATATCTTTTGTTTTAGAGCCTCTTGTTGAATCATGTGGAAAGGACTTTAATGACCTAGGAGATACTTCCAAGGCTATAGAAACTCCTTTTATTGATTTTGAACTTTCAAAAGATTGAAAATTCAAAAAGGACTACCCAAAGTACCTTATAATTGGTGAACCCTCTATGGGTGTGGCCACTAGATCCTCTTTCAAAGAAATTGTGAACAACCTAGCCTTTCTATTTAAGATTGAACCTAGGAATATTAATGAGACCTTAGATGATGAATGTTGAGTTAAGGCCATGCAAGAGGAATTAAACCAATTTGAGAGAAACAAGGATTGGATCTTAGTTCCTATACGACAATACCATCCCATCCTAGATACCAAATGGGTGTATCGAAATAAACTAGAAGAGGTTGGAGTGATCATTTGGAACAAGGCTAGATTGGTAGTAAAGTGATATAATCAAAAGGAAGGAATAAATTATGATGAGACCTTTGCACCGATGGCTAGACTTAAGGCTATTAGGATGCTACTTGCATTTACACATAAACTTTAAGTTATATCAAATGGATGTTAAAAGTATATTTTTAAATGGTTTTATTGAGGAGAAAATTTATGTTGAACAACTTCTCGGTTTTGAATAATTTGATTTTCCAAACTATATTTACAAAATTCAAGAAGCACTTTATCGTCTTAAACAAACTCCTAAAGCTTGGTATGAAAGACTTAGCTCTTTTTTTAATCAATAATAGTTTTTCAAAAGGAAAAGTTGTTGCAACTCTTTTCATTAAAAAGGACAAGCATAGGATATTGATTGTGCAAATATATGTGGATGATATAATATTTGGTGCTATTAACAAGATTTTATGTAAGGAATTCTCTTCATGCATAAAAAGAGAGTTTGAAATGAGCATGATGGGAGAATTAAAGTACTTCCTTAGATTATAAATCAAACAATATAAGGAGGGTATCTTCATCAACCAATCTAAGTATATAGAGGAACTTCTCAAGAGGTTTGAAATAGATGGAGCAAAAACAAGTAGAACTTCAATTAGCTCCACTATCCAGCTTGACAAAGATGAACTTGGCAAGCCTATTGAGAAGAAGAAATATAGAGGTATGATTGGTAGTTTATTTTATTTAACTGCTAATAGACCGAATATTATGTTTGTATTGTGTTTATGTGTAAGTTTTCAATCATGTCCTAAAGAGTCTCATTTGCATGCGGTTAAAAAAATTTTGAAATATTTGATTGGCACAAAACATTTAGGATTTTTGTATCCTAAGAATATGCATTTTAGTTTGATCGGCTGTTTCGATACAGATTTAACCGGTAGTTGTATAGATAGATAAAGTACCTCAGGTACTTGTCAATTCCTAGGAAATTATCATGTTTTTTTAGTTTAGCAAGAAGCAAAATTTTATGGCTTTGTCTATTATAGAAGCCGAATATGTGGTAGCCACTTGTTGTAATGTATAAATATTGTGGATGAAACAATAAATTAATGACTTAGGTGATAACACTAATGCCATTAATTTATCTAAGAAACATGTCTAGCATTCTAGAAAGCAAACATATAGACATTAGAATCATTTTCTTAAAGATATTGTGTTGAATCATATTGTTTCTTGATTTTATTGCTTTAAATGATCAACTTGCAGATATCTTTATAAAACCCTTAAATGATATTAGGCATTTAAGTGATATTAAGCATGAATTGGGGATGTTAGATGGAAGTGAAATAAAAATTTTGAAATAATATGTGTTTGATTAATTTTGAATGCTTTAATTTTTTTTACAAATTTTTAGTTTATAGCGCCCGTAACTCTAGGTTTAAGTGCCCTTATTGCACTTTCTAGAATAGTGACTGTGACTTAAGCTGTAGCCCCCGCAACTCTGGGCATTTTTCTTTGTTTTCATTCTTTCCAGATTCGCGGCCGCTACAAAAATGGTAATAGTTGTGACCTAGTTACCCCTGCATTTGTAACTCTTAGTCGCAGCCGTGACTCATAAGTAGCAGCCGCAACTCATAAGCAACAGCTACAACTAAGTTAGGTAGCAGGCGCTACTAAGTTAAGTAGCAGCCGCGATTCGATTTTTTTAAATCAAATTATCACGCTTTTTCGGTTACTTTTCTTCTAACCTAATTTTCATTTCTCTATTTTCTCTCAACTTTCTCACTTTCTCTCTATGTGAAACCCTAATTTGAACCTCCCAAACTATTTTTCTACTTTTTTTTCTTGAATCTATGGGTCCTAAGAGAGTTAAAACTCATGCTTGCAAAATTGGGTTCGCCTCAAAATGAGCCAGGACTACAAAATCAATGTCATCTGAGTCCTCAGCCTCTTTTTCTTCTAGCACTGAGTCTCAGTCACCGCCTAAACTAACTTGTGCTCAGAAAAGGAAGGAAAAGTTTGCTGAGCCTTCACAACCTAAAGTTTAGGAGCAGTGGCAGCTGTTTGACCATGATGTTATACTTCGTTCACTGACCCCAGAAGAAAATAAGAGGTTCGACATTTTAACAACCAATCTTACCATTTTGCCCTGAAGGTACATTAATTAGGGTTATTTGGATAGTTTAGTTTTAGCCGACCTGGTCAAGGCTAAACTAGTTGTGGTGAGTTAGGTCATAATGGCTAGTATTACCATAGATTGCTACCCTCTTTTGGTCCTGGAGTTTTTCTCCACTCTACCTATAAACATAACTAGAGGGAAAACCTATGGTACTCTACCTATAAACATAACTAGAGGGAAAACCTATGGTATCATGACCTTCAAGCTTTTGGGCCAACCTTATATTTAAGGCGTGGTCAAATGTGTGAAATTTTTTATTTATCTTTGTCACGACCCATTTCCAAATCACGACGGTCCTAAAGCATGGGAGATGCCAATGACGACCGGCACCCGTAGAACCGAGTATCACATCACATGCACAATCTATAAACCACAATATATTATCCATTTTAGTTAGTTACCATCCATTCTGTTATTTTGTAATTCATTCTGTAATTTACTGCAAATGCCTATAACAATTCGTATCTCATATCATATAAACATCATTTAACTCATATATCATCAAATATCATATATATACATGTTCATTTTCTAGCTAACCCATACATATCCCATGGAGCAGATAGATTATGAACATCAAAATAATAATACAAATCATAATATATACATTAGTAATGCTGGCAGAAATCCCCGAATGATAGGCGACATGATTATGCATTCTACTCCTCTCCTGAAATGGGTAAACAAGAAAAGGGTGAGTATATAAGATACTCAGTAAATCTATATGCATCAACAAATAAACAGTAAGTAGTAAAGAGGAAATGGTGCCAATAAGTTAGATACAGTATATAGAATCAATATCAAGTTACAGAATAGCCAAGGAATGAAACACAGGCTCGGTATCATATGGAAAGACAGATAAAGGGATGGACTGTATGAAATCATACAATCTCCAGTAATCAGTATGGATCGTATGTGAACATATAGGTCTCCAATAGCATATCAATATCAATGAGCATAAGACTGATCAGGTCTTATGGCCAGGACCATAACCCCTCCTAGCTAGGGTACCAATAATACAATGTGCACATCGCCGATAGTATTTCCCCACTACCCTATCGGATCGGTAGCTCTGTCAAACCACATTAGGATCAATATCAAGGAACAATATATCAATGGATACCATTATGCAATAATGACATCCTTCATATCAATAAACTCAATATCAGTTAATAAAGTATCAATAAGATCAATGGCAATGCTATAGGTAACATATAATCAATGACAAATGGTTTGGCAATTAAGAAAGACATGGAACAAAAATTAGCTCGGCGAAGGAAAACGGTAGGCCAATTGGCATGCCAACATCACTGGCGACAATGGCATTCAAATGGTAGGCCTATGGAATGCAAACAATAGGCCAAAGACAAAATGAACTAGGCATTTCATCAAACACATGGTGGGCATATAATGGCAAGCCAATAGGTTAGGTTAGGGTACAAAATTAACTTGCTCAATTCAACCAACAACAAGCCACATTGTCAATAATCACATAGGCATCAAAGAAACAATATTAAACAACATCAAAAGGGATCAAATTGGCTATGGAAAACAAGGCAAAAATCAAATAAAATATAAGGCAATGAATAGTACAAAGGATTCGGCCAACAATGAGCTTTCACAAATGAATTCCAATCTCGATTTCAACACAAATGGCATGTTAAAGGATGCATATAAGACTCACCTGAGCTTCCAAATGGCTTTGAAAAATTCAATTCCATCCAAAATTACTAATGGAGCCAAATAGTACACCTTTGTCAAAAGCTCAATTCTACACCAAACCAATCATCAATTAGTTACATATTACCATCTAATTAACATATTCTAACATCAATTAACATTAACTAACACTAAATCATGAAACCCTTTCTTACAACATCAATTTAGCTAGGAAAATTAGGCATTTCTATAAATTTGCATCAATTGATGCAATATAACTAAAAACCCATCTAATTCATCATCCAAATCATCCAAATAAACAATAAAACTAAATAAACTACTTCCTTACCTTGAATTGAAATCCTAGCCAAAATCTTCCTTCTAATTATCCTTGAATTCTTTTGCTCCTTCTTGCAAATTGATGATAGAAATGGAAAGAACTAAATCAATAATCAAGTTTTCTATTAATTTACTTAAGAAATTTAATGGAAGAATTGAAGAATTGGATGAAAATGAGAGAATGGAGGGTTCGACCACTAAAGAGGAAGAAAAGAAGACGAAGCAATTTTGTCTAAGTGATAGTTAAATAGAAAAATCAAATGGCAAATTACAACTAACTCCTCAAACTTTCATATATCACATTTTGGTCCAAAATCTTCTGTAATTTATTCTGTCAATTCTGTCAGGATTTGGATTCCAATGTGGGGAGTCAATAAGTTTATTTTAATTTATACTTATTTATAAAAATGGTTTCAGAGTCATTCTGTAACTCCGATGAACCAATTTTCACTATTCACCTTAAACTTCCTTATATTTACCATTTTGCCATTGGTTACTTTTTCAGTGTTCCTAAATGATTTGCATTTATTTCTTTTTACCAAAATTACACATATTTTATGATGATCTTTTACCCCCTGGTCAACGTCAAAAGAAGAATTTCTGAAGTTGACCGGACTGCTAATTTCTCAGCAGTGTTCCCGATAAATCCGCTTTCCCAAAAAGTAACTAGTTCACTTTCTAACTGTGTCTCTAAAATTATTTCCCATCATTTCAAGACTTTTGAGCCACATATTGAGAACTAATTCATGCATGTGAGTTAGGAATTTATAGGGTATTACATTTACCCCCTACAAATAAATTCGTCCTCGAATTTAAATAAATACATACCTCACTGCTAGAATAGGAATGGATATCTGCTCCTCATCTCTTGCTCACTCTCCCAAGTGCACTCCTCCAAGGACTGATTCCTCCAAAGCACTTAACCATCAGGATGTCTTTATTCCAAAGCTGTCTGATTTGTCGATCAATGATCTTCACTGGAAGCTCCTTATAAAACAAGTCATCGGTGAGATCCACATCCTGAACCTCCAATATGTGAGATGGATCAGACACATACTTTCCCAGCATACAGATATGAAAAACCAGATGTACATGGCTCATACTAGGTGGAAGAGTCAATCTATAGGCCACATTACCAATCTTCTCAAGAATCTCAAATGGGCCTATAAACCTTGGTGATAACTTTTCCCTCTTCTCAAATCTCATAACACCCCTCATAGGTGAGACCTTAAGGAAGACATGATCTCCAACTGCAAAATGTACATCCTTCCTCTTCGGATCAGCATAACTCTTCTGCCTACTGAAGGCAGTCCTCATCCGATCTCTGATCATAGGCACCTTTTCCATAGTCTCTCTGATCAACTCTGGTCCCTCAAACTACTTCTCTCCTGGCTCCACCCAACACATTGGAGATCTACACTTCCTATCATATAATGCTTCAAATGGAGCCATACCAATAAAAGAGTGGTAGTTGTTGTTATAGGAGAACTCTATCAATGGCAGATAATAATCCCAGTTACCTTTAAAATCTAGAACACACAATCTTAACATATCTTCCAAAGTCTGGATTGTCCTCTTCGACTGACCATCAGTCTGCGGATGAAAAGCAGTACTGAACCATAACTGGGTACCCATAGCCTCCTTAAACTTCTGTCAGAATCTAGAAGTGAACTGTGTATCCTTGTCTGAAATATTCATCGAAGGAACTTCATGAAGTCGCACATTCTTATCCATATACAATTGTGCATACTGAGCTGCCGTGTAACTGGTCTTGACCTCCTCCAGAAAATGAGCAGACTTCGTTAAACGGTCTACAATCACCCATATAGAGTCATAACCCCTGGTAGTCCTCGGTAGACCCACTATAAAATCCATAGTTACCTGCTCCAATTTCCACTCTGGCAACTTAATCTCTTTAAGTAGCCCTGATGGCTTCTGATGCTCGAACTTAACCTACTGACAAGCTAAGCATTTAGACACAAACTGAGCTACATCTCTCTTCATCCTAGGCCATCAATACACATCTCTCAAATCATGATACATCTTGGTAATCCCTGGATGTACATTGTATGTTGAATAGTGAGCCTCTCTCATAATCCGATCCAATAGTTCATCAAAATCTGGTATACATATGCGTTTCCCACACTTCAGTACCCCATCCTCTACTGTAAACTCTGTCATCTTCCCATTTTGTACCTCTCCTTTAAGCTTCAGTAGATAAGTATCCCTATCCTTTGCCACTTTTATATCATCAAGCAATAATGACTTCACCCGAAATTGGGCTATCAGAGCCTGGTACCAATCCTGGGATCCCAACTCTAACTCCACTCCCAAATCTGCCAATTCCTAATCTCTCAGATCAATGGCCTCCTGCCAATCACAATATGAGCTAGACTGCCCATCGTTTCCTGCTCAGTGCATCCGCCACTACATTGGCCTTACTCGGGTGGTAAAGGATCTCACAGTCATAATCCTTAAGTAACTCCACCCATTTGCGCTGCGGAAGATTCAGATCCTTCTGTTGAAATATATACTGTAGACTCTTATGATCAGTATATATCTCACATTTTGATCCATACAAATAATGTCTCCAAATCTTCAATGCAAAGATCACAACCGCCATCTCCAAATTATGTGTCTGATAATTTCCTTTATGCTTCTTTAACTGATGAGAAGCATAAGCAATCACCCTACCAATCTGCATCAATACACACTCCAGACCAATCCGACAAGCATCATAATATATAGTGAATTTCTCCCCCTCTATTGGCAATGCCAACACTGGAGCACTGGTGAGGCAATACGTCAAAGTCTGGAAGCTACGATCACACTCATTAGTCCATACATAACGCTCCTGTTTTCTCATCAATCTAGTCAATGGAGCTACAATCCGGGAGAAATCCTTCACAAACCTCCTATAATACCCAGCCATACCCAAAAAACTGCGAACCTCTGAAACACTGGTAGGCTGCGGCCAATTAGCAACTGCTTCAATCTTCTGAGGATCCACCTTAATCCCATCCTTGCATATCACATGCCCAAGGAAACACACTTCGGTTAGCCAGAACTGGCATTTAGATAACTTAGCATACAACCGATGCTCCCGAAGTGTCTGCAATATAATCCTCAGATGCTCCACATGCTTCTCCTCACTTCTAGAATAGATAAGTATGTCATCAATGAACACAATGACAAACTTATCCAAATATGACCTGAACACCCTGTTCATCAAATCCATAAAAGCAGCAGGTGCATTGGTCAACCCGAATGGCAACACCAAAAACTCATAATGCCCATATTGGGTCCTGAAAGTAGTCTTAGGTATATCACCCTGCTTAATCTTCAACTGGTGATACCCAGACCTCAGATCTATCTTCGAAAAATGGCTGGCACCCTGCAGCTGATCAAACAAGTAATCTATCTGAGGCAATGGATACTTGTTCTTCATTGTCACCTTATTCAGCTGCCTGTAATCTATACACATCCTCAAAGAGCCATCTTTCTTCCTTACAAATAATACCGGTGCACCCCAAGGAGAACTACTCGGTTTGATGAATCCTCTATCCAATAACTCCTGTGACTATATCTTCAATTCCTTCAGTTCAGCTGGAGACATTCTATATGGAGGAATAGATATCGGGTCAGTGCCTGCATGCACCTCAATCTCAAACTCTATCTTCCTATCAGGGGGCAATCCTGGCAACTCCTCAAGAAACACATCAGGAAACTCCTAAACTACCGGTATCTGATCAAGCTGTACAGAAGACCTCTGTACATCCATTACATGTGCTAAATAGGCTGAACAGCCTTTCCCAATCATCCTCCTGGCCTGGATAGCAGAAACCAGATTAACCTAGAACTCTCAAATATCACCCTGAAACTCAAACTCTGGCTGCCCCTTAGGCTGAAATCTAACCCTCTTCCGATAATAATCAATAACCGCTCAGTGCCTCATCATCCAATCCATACCCAAAATAACATCTAACTCTAACACAGGCAACTCAATCAAATCAGCATGCAAGATGTTATCATCAATCTCAATCACACAGTCAGGGTAATAATAATCAACATCAACACTATCACCCATAGGAGTAGCAATCATCAAAGGCACATCTAACAATCTCCTCTCCTAATTCAATTTAGGTGCAAAGTATGGTGACACAAAAGAGTGAGCAGCACCAGAATCGAATAAGGCATCTACAATCTCATTCTGAATCAAGATAGTACATATAACCACATTGTCTGATCTCTGGGCCTCCTGGGTGTTGATAGCAAACACTCTGCCCTGACCCCTACCAGCTGAAGCCTGACTACCACTAGGAGCCTGTCCTCCCCTGCCTCTGCCTCTGCCTGAAACCTTTCTGCCCATGTTCTGACTCGCCTGAACCACTGGTTGAGAAACTGTGACAGATGGCTGCTGATCAACCCTTAATAGACACTTGTTAGCATAATGGCCTTGCTGGCCACACCTCAAACAAGCACCAATCTGTCTCCAACATTCCCCTTCATGTCTGTGACCATAAAACCCACAACTAGGAATGTTGGGTGTCTGAGCAGCTGGTCTCGAAGAACCCTAAGAGTATACAGGTGCCGACTGAACCACTGGTGATCCCCTACTCTGTATCCTCCTCCTCTGACTACTAGCAGATGATCTCTTATCAAACCGTGGCACTGGCTCTGTCTACCTAGGATGGGAGCTGCTCTCCCCCCTCCTAATTTGTGACCTGGACCCCCTTCCTTCTTCTAGTCCCTTTTAGCCCTCTTAGTCTTATATTTCTCCTCCATCTGGGTAGCCTTGTCAATCACTGTAGTCAACGAAGTAAACTCTACATCCAACAATGCATTATGTAATACAACATGAAGGCCCCTCCAAAACCTACTGATCAAATAAGCCTCTATAGGTACAATATGAGTAGCATACCTACTCAACCTGATAAACTACTATGCATACTCCTCAACAGATCTGTCCCCCTGCTCTAATAACTCGAATCTAATCAGGTTGCGGGTCTTCACCCCTCTCTGTAATGAACTCATCAATAAGACCCAGCCGAAACTCAGCCCATGAGGGTGGATGCTCACCATATAACTTGGGCTCTATCCTCCTAGAAAACCAAGTCTATGCCTTACCCTTCAGTAACAGCCCAACCAGCTCAACTACTCTTAACTCTGAACATGGTAGTCTCCTCACTATCTTTTCTACCTCCTCCAAGAAATCTACAGGATCAGTACCTCTGTCTCCCTTAAACTCAGGCAAGTTTAGCTTCAGAAAGCTAAACATCGATACTCTACCCTCCTCTATCACTCTCTGACCTCCCTGTACAATAGGCTCCTTCTGAACACCTACTGGCTGCACAGGAGCTGGTACTACTAGAACTGCCTCTAGTATCACAGGTGGAGGCACTACTGCTGGAGCGGGTGGTGGAGGTACATGCTGATGCTCCCTCCTCAAATTAGCCATCTCTCTTCGTAACTCCATCAATCCCCTCATCATCTCCACTCTCCAGAGGTCATCGCCCCTCTCTGTATCCTCTGTAGTCCATTGGGATCTAGATGAGCCCTCTTATACTGCAATCTCCCTCACCAATAACTCATTGGAGACTACCTCTGCCTCCCTGGTATCTCTGTCCCTATCGTCGGACATCTCTGTAATCTATCGAGAAAAATGGAAATATACTCAGAATATGACAAAAATGCAAAATAATAACATATAATAGATGATAATAGCAAAAATCGTCAAAGGAAATCTTATGCTCCACGGTATACTTATTTCTACCCCATTCTGTACTTAATCACTATTCCTCTGTAATTTGGGTACTATTCATCTATAACCTAGATTCCACTGTCTGTAACCTAGAGCTCTGATACCACCTCTGTCATGACCTATTTTCAGATCACGACGGTCCTAGGGCACGGGAGATGCCAATGGCGACCGGCACCCGTAGAACCCAGTATCACATGCACAATCTATAGACCACAATATATTATCCATTTTAGTTAGTTACTATCCATTCTGTTATTCTATAATTCATTCTGTAATTTACTGCAAATGGTTGTAACAATCCATATCTCATATCATATAAATATCATGTAACTCATATATCATCAAATATCATATATATACATGTTCATTTCCTAGCTAACCCATACATACCCCATGAAGCAGCTAGATTATGAATATCAAAATAATAATACAAATCAGAATATATACATCAGTAATACTGGCAGAAATCACCGAATGATAGGCGGCAGGATTCTACACTCTACTCCTCTCCTGAAATGGGCAAACAAGAAAAGGGTGAGTATATAAGATACTCAGTGAATCTATATGCATCAACAAATAAACAGTAGGTAGTAAAGGGGCAATGGTGCCAATAAGTCAGATACAGTATACAGAATCAATGTTACAGAATAGCCAAGGAATAAAACACAAGCTCAGTATCATATGAAAAGACAGATAAAGGGATGGACTGTATGAAATCATACAATCTCCAGTAATCAGTATGGACCATCTGTGAACATATAGGTCTCCAGCAGCATATCAATATCAATGAGCATAAGACTGATTAGGTCTCATAGCCAGGACCATAACCCCTCCTAGCTAGGGTACCAATAATACAATGTGCACATCGTCGACAGTATTTCTCTTCTACCCTGTCGGATCAATAGCTCTGTCAAGCCACATTAGGATCAATATCAAGGAACAACATATCAATGGATACCATTATGCAATAATGGCATCCTCCATATCAATAAACACAATATCAGTCAATCAAGTATCAATAAGATCAATGGCAATGCTATAGGTAACTTATAATCAATGACAAATGGTTTGGCATTTAAGAAAGACATGGAATAAAAATTAGTTCGGCGAAGGCCAATTGGCATGCCAACGTCGCTGGCGATAATGATATTCAAATGGTAGGCCTATGGAATGCAAACAATAGGCCAAAGACAAAATGAACTAGGCATTTCATCAAACACATGGTGGGCATACAATGGCAAGCCAATAGGTTAGGTTAGGGTGCAAAATTGACTTGCCCAATTCAACCAACAACAAGCCACATTGTCAATAATCACATAGGCATCAAAGAAACAATATTAAACAACATCAAAAGGGATCAAATTGACTATGGAAAACAAGGCAAAAATCAAACAAAATATAGGGTAATGAATAGTACAAAGGGTTCGACCAACAATGAGCTTTTCACAAATGAATTCCAATCTCAATTTCAACACAAATGGCATGTTAAAGGATGCATATAAGACTCACCTAAGCTTACAAATGGCTTTGGAAAATTTAATTCTACCCAAAATCACCAATGGAGCCAAATAGCACACCTTTGTCAAAACCTCAATTCTACACCAAACCAATCATCAATTAGTTACCTATTACCATCCAATTAATATATTCTAACATCAATTAATACTAACTAACACTAAATCATTAAATCCTTTCTTACAACTTCAATTTAGCTAGGAAAATTAGGCATTTCTATAAATTTGCATCAATTGATGCAATCTAACTAAAAACTCATCTAATTCATCATCCAAATCATCCAAATAAACAATAAAACTAAATAAACTAATTCCTTACCTTGAAGTGAAATCCTAGCCGAAATCTTCCTTCTAATTATCCTTGAATTCCTTTGCTCCTTCTTGCAAATTGATGATAGAAATGGAAAGAACTAAATCAATAATCAAGTTTTCTATTAATTTACTTAAGAAATTTGATGGAAGAATTAAAGAATTGGATGAAAATGAGAGAAGGGAGGGTTCGGCCACTAAAGAGGAAGAAAATAAGATGAAGCAATTTTGTCTAAGTGATGGTTAAATAGAAAAATCAAATGGCAAATTACAACTAGCTCCTCAAACTTTCATATATCACATTTTAGTCCAAAATCTTCTGTAATTTATTCTATCAATTCTGGCAGGATTTGGATTCCAATGTGGGAAGTCAATAAGCTTATTTTAATTTATACTTATTTATAAAAATGGTTTCAGAGTCGTTCTATAACTCCGACGGACCAATTTTCACTATTCACCTTAAACTTCCTTATATTTACCATTTTGCCATTGGTTACTTTTTTCAGTGTTCCTAAATAATTTTCACTTCTTTCTTTTTATCAAAATTACATATATTTTATGATAATCTTTTACCCCTGGTCAACTTCAGAAATTCTTCTGTTGACCATACTATTAATTTTTCGGCAGTGTTCCCGACACCGTCGCTTTCCAAAAAAGTAACTAGTTCGCTTTCTAATTGTATCTCTAAAATTATTTTCCATCATTTCAAGACTTTTGAACCACATACTGAGAACTAATTCATGTATGTGAGTTAGGAATTTATAGGTTATTACAATCTTATGAAGGTTTGGATAATTACCTTGAGGTTTTTAACAAAAATGAATTTTGGAGAGAAATCACTGGCCTTGATGTTGAGTTTAATCTTAGGACTTCCAAATCAACCAACATTAGGAGCCCTATTCTTAAAATAATACATAGGATTATGTCCAACACCATAAATGCTAGAGGCATTAGTTATAGTGCTATGTTGAAATCTGACTTGTTCTTCTTATGGTGTATAGAGAAAAACTATAAACTTTGTCTAGTAGTTGGCTTGCAGATCATTTTGATTGGCTGTAAAAAAAGAAGTCGGGAGATATTGTGATTGGCCATTTGATTACAAAAATTATTGTCGAGATGACCTTTCCCAATCCCAATCCCAAATCTTGTTTTAATCCAGAAACTACCTCTTTCCCACCATTAGTTCACCAACAAATAGACCAAAAATACCTTAGTATGCTTACCTTGTCTAAGATGTCTACTATGATTACAAACTGGAATGGAAACAATGTGTTGAGGGGAGAACAAGCGGTTGGGGAAGAAAATGTCGAACAAGAACATTATGATGCACCTCCACCTCTTACTACACCTCTCACATCTCCAATAGTTTCATCGTCTTTGACACCTATATAGAGTGATTATGCTGCCATAGCTGCACTTATTACTAACAGGTTGGATGCACTTAAAGGCAATGTACTTTCGCACATTTAAACGACTTGATAATCGAGTCTATGAACTTGCTGCTTCTAAAGCCTCCCTCAAAAGTGTGATGAATCGGCTCCGACGACAACAACGTGAGATGATAGTAACCTTCAATGAGACTAAGGTGGCTTCTTCCACTCCTTTAGAGTCTGTTGATGCAGCCTCAAGTCAGCATATGGACATTGATGTCGAGAAGGAAAAACCTCTGGTGGAGTCCTTCACTGATATCGCCATCATTGGGGCTGGTATAGCTGTTGTTCATACTGATATGCCAGCCAAAGATGATCCTCCAGCTCATACTTCTTAGCTTTGAAGTTTCTTATTGTTTTCAGTTATATTTTGGATTTTGTGGCCATTTTTATCAATTTTAGATATTTTTCATTGTATTTATGATTTTTCGTACTTTTAGGATATTTTTCAATATTTGTGGATATTTTAGGCATTTTGAATATTTTGACCTCCTTTGAATATGTTCTTGATCTTATATATATTGATGTTCTCGTAGCAATTTCTTTCTTTTTTTAATGGTTAAAATTTTATGCTTGCTAGTTTGAGTTGCATTTTGATGGTTAAAATTATATTTTTGATTATGCAGTAAATTTTAAGCCATTTCAGTTTATTTTTATTTTTTACAACAAGCAACTGTTTTTTGTTCATTTTTGCAAAATTTTGCATTTTATGACAGTATATGCATTTCATTTGTAGCAACTTCACTTTTCTCATGTCTTTTATCTTTTAAAACCCTCAAGTTTCCTCCCTTTGAACATGAGTTTTTTTTATTGGTTTCAAACAAAGAGGGAGAATAAGAGTAAAAGTGTCAAAAACTTAATTTTAAACTTGATATACACTTGTTGAGGGGGAGTTTTTTTAAAAATATTATAAAACTCTAAAGTTCACACAAATTTTATCTCTTGCGCTTAATCGTTATTTGTCATCATAAAAAAAGAGGATATTGTTAGACCTTGTGTGTCTTAACATTGTGTGTCTTAACATACTCATTTTGATGGTTACAAATAACTAATTAAATTACTAATTATGATTGTTGGTCTATATGCAAGAAAAGGCTTACAAAATTGCAGGCAACAGTTAAGTCGCAGCTGCTGCTAAGAGTCACAGTAGCCAAAAGACTTAGCAGTATGGCAGAGTAGCAGCCACAACACATAAGTCATAGTCGTGACTAAGGAGTTGCACCATTATTTAAAATTCGTAGCCGCTACCAAGAGATCCAGAGAGGTCTAGTAACTCAAGTCTTCAAGAACGACATAAGTAGCCCCCGCTACAAATAAGTTCCCACCGCTACTAATTTGGACAAAGGTTGCAGTTGCTACCAACTTATCACAGCCGCGATTAAGAAACCAAGTAGGTCCAGAAGCTGAAAGGTCCAAGGGAGCAAAGAATAGCACCAGTTACTGAGAAAGCTCAGAGAAAAAAAAAACTTTTTAGAGGAAAAAGATAAAAAGGCATAGCCGTTAAAAGTTAGTCGTGCCCACTACATACATAGATTCATAGCCACTACCAGGAAGTTGCAGTGGTGAAGTTTTTTAGCCTAGACTAAGTAGCGCCCACTACTTTTGTGTAGCAGCCGCTACAATTCAAACTCTGACAGAAAAATAATCATTGGAAAGTATGGCTTTTGCATTAAATGCACATTGAATGCACCCAAACGACTATATTTAGCAAAAGACTATAAATGAGAGTTGGTATAAAGAATTAAAAGAAATGAACAACCTCTATTCTTGCATTAATTCATACTCTTGATCATTTAAGTCTTGTAAGCTTACTTTTGAGTTTTTAATTTATAAAAGAGTATTAATTGTCAATCTTTAAGGTTGTTGAAAAACAATTAATTTCTGTGAGTTAGGTTAAAATTAAAGAATTAATTTTTTTCTCATCTCTTATAATTCTTTTAGGGTTGTGTGTGAGCCTTTATTGTAAAAATAAATTGTAAAGATTTAGTGTGAGCCAAAATACTAAGGTTTGATTTTGTACCTATGGAAAAGATCAAAGTTAGTAAAATACTCAAATGTGATATTGAGGAGTGAACGTAGAC
Source organism: Aleurites moluccanus (assembly GCA_948193065.1). NCBI lineage: Eukaryota > Viridiplantae > Streptophyta > Magnoliopsida > Malpighiales > Euphorbiaceae > Aleurites > Aleurites moluccanus. The sequence goes on along the minus strand of CANXYC012105501.1, from coordinate 30,596 downwards.
TTATTTTTTATCTAACCACTATAAATCTTTGTATTCTTTATTTCTTCCTTCTCCTTGCAATTATTTTTCATTTGGTATTAATTTTTAAAACAACCAATTTATCCCCTCTTGGTTACCAAGAAACTTTCAAAAAGAACAACATAATTCTATAAACATTATAACATACAAGATTATTATCTGACATTACACAACGAAGTCTCCTAATGGGGTAGAGATAGACAAAGGAAATCTTAACAAACCCCTTTTAATTGATAATTTTTCAGCAAAAGATGGAGACACAAACAAACGGGCTGCCCCAAAGTCAAATAATATATCTGCTTGAACACCGTATACAAAAAGGGTACCTATCACTACTGTATTGGAGGTTTGGGCTTCTTGTTGATTCACTACAGATACTTTTCATTGACCTTTAGAAACTACAAGCAGATTGTGGGCTGATCTAGTTTTTTGAACATGTGTTTGAGCTTGATTTCTGCCTCTACCGATGCAATAGTAGTACTAGGTTTCCTATCAGCTTGATGGAAGCCCTACACAAAGTGGCCAGTCATCCCATATTTAATATAAAGGTTAATTACAAATAAAAAATATAAACTATTTGTGAAATTGCAATTTTATCACGAATCAAAAGTTTTGACAATTCGATCATATACTTTCAATTTTTGGTAAATTTAGAACGAAATTGGAATCCGGTCAAATATTCGGTGCTAAAGCTGACGTGACCATTTTTATTATTATTTGTGCCACATCAGCATCTGACTAGAAAATTAAATCAAACTAATTGAATCAAACCTGGATCGATCAGATCAGTTATGTTTTTCCAAACTTTGGTTAGGTTCAGCTAATTTTTTTGAAATTTTAGTTTTTTTCTTATTTGATTTGGTTTTCTTTAAAAGGAAACCAAATAAACTAAATCAAACTAAAATATGTCGATTTAACCTGAATAACTTGCTTTGTATTTGGTTCAATTTTTGGGAACCGACTGAATTGTACTTTTAATAAATAATTTTGTAGTTATTTTGTTTCGGTTCAGTTTTTGAGATTTTCGGTTCAGTTCAAAATGAACCAACCAATTGCTCACCCCTTTATTTTTTTTTTCCTTTTTTTTATTATTATTATTTAATTTCCTGGTCATTCAATATCAAAAATATTGATCTGTTAAAATTTGTTAGATTTGGTTTGATTATTTCTTCTTTTTTTTTTTATGATCGAAGTAACCAAACCGAACTAAATTGAAATAGAAAGCAAGTTATTTAGGTTGAATCAACATATTTTGGTTCGGTTATTCGGTTGTACAAATAAAATAAATATAAAATTATTAAAAATATATATTTTTAAGTAAATAAATATTTATTAAATATAAAATATATTTATATTTTGGTCAGTTTAATTTATTCGGTTTCCTTTTGAAGAAATCATACCGAATAAAAAAACTAAAATTTCAAAAAAATTAATCGAACTGACCGATTCAAGTTTGGTTCGATATAATTTTCGAGTTAGATGCTAATGTGATAAAAAAAAAAAAAAAAAAAAAAAAAATTCACGTCAGCTCTGGCACCGGTCATCTTATCGGATTCTGATTTCGTGTTAAATTTGCCAAAAATTGAAAGTATATGTATCGAATTGCCAAAATTTTTAATTCGTGATAAAATTACAATTTCGCGAATAGTTCGTATTTTTTTTTTTTTTTTGAATTAACTATTAATATAACTATTTGTCTCTTTTCTGCAATAGCCCTCATAAGTCTTTCCAAGTAGGACAAGGTGGAATATTAGCCCCTTTTATGTTGATTGTCCTGATCCTTGCATGACACTAGGGGACTAAAGCAATAGACGCACCCTCTACTAGGTAACCCCTCTACGAACCTCTAAGCTGATTATAACCAACACTTTGCACCTGGTGTTCTTTGCCTCTCATTTGAGAATGTCCTTCTTCTCTACTATGATCATTTTGGCCACTATTGGCTTTGCTCTTTTATTCTCTCTATGTCCACTCAACCCTTTCTTTTCTGTTCTTTTATTCCATTTACCTTGCATGTCGATAAGTTTAGGGAGTGTGAGAAACTGGTGTGCAAGTAAATTGTTATGTTCGGAGGCATGCAATCCCCACCTAAAATGGGCAATCCTGTCTTGTTCCATGGCCAATGCAATCCCAACAAATATAATCATTAGCCTCTCAAACTCCTTAGCATATTTGGCAACACTCATATCTCCTTGCTTAAGGCTCTCAAATTATATTCTTTTCTCTATCTAATCCCCCTCTGTCATAAATTTCTCAATTATCTCATCCTTAAATTGTGCCTAAGAAGAAGGGCCATTTTCATACAAATAGTCTTCCATATGGCAGTGATACCATGTCCATGCTTTTTTTTTTTTGAGTTTGTGACTGACTAAAAATCATCCTAACATCCGAACATGACAACTTTCCTACAATTTTGTTTGTTTCCTCCAAGGACTCATTCCCCAACTGACCATAAAATTTAGAGGATGAAGCTTTAAGAAATTATGAATGGAAACCCCTTCTTCATTAATCATTCTTCTCATAGCCCTTTATTTAGGAGGGATGGTGCAGGTGGTGACAGTGGAGCATGTACTGGTGGAAGTGGTTGCTCCCCAACCCTTTCTTGCTTTAACATATTATTCTTTCTTCTTAAAGTCCAATATCCACCTGAGGCTGTGGAGGGATATGCTTATCTTGTTTTTGCTCCTTACACCTCGTTCCTGGATGAGGCTACTCTTCACTTATAGCAGCCCTGGATGAGGCTATTTCAAGATTAGGGTCATGTATATTAGGAACTACTCTTCTACCCCCCTCGAATAGCCTCTCCCCTAAGAGGTCTCCCCCTCCCTCTACGAGCATTTCGTTGGCTCTAGGCAGCATTATATTGATACATTAAAAACAATAGTTTAGTATATAGAGGTGATGCAAATATGTAAACAAAAGGAGACTTGCAATTGACATAGAGGAATCCCATGCTCTATAGTGTCACACTTATAACAATTTAAGACGGTCTAATACCACTCTGTCACATTTGACTATAAAATGTGACTGTCATAGGGTATGGATAAGTTTAAGACTATCAATCACCCGCATAATCTTAATATAACAACTTAAATCTATCCCAAGTTCAAAATATGAGATTGTGCCATATAATCATAATCATTCATCATTTGTGCATTCATAAATCATCAACATATAGGGATTTTTGTAGGACATTTGAAACCCTTATGGTTACTACCAAAATCAATACTTTTTTTTTTTTTTCAAATTATGAGTAACTAAATTTATATCCAAGTTTTAGATGTAGTATTTTGATTTGCCTATGATTATATATCATTGAGTGATTTGGAATTGCTTGTGATAATTAATCTATTATCTTACGGCTTAATTTTTGTGAATATTTTATCATTATTGACTTATTTAAGGTCTTGTGTAAATAGTATAATAATAGTTCATTAAGACATTAGACATAGGATATATATTATTTACAGATAAGAACACTTTTTTGTAATTGTTAAAAAGATTTTCATAAAATTTAAAGAACTTATATTAACTGTTTAAGATCACAAGAATAGATGTAAGGTTAACAAAAAATATATATATTGTATCCTGAAAGAGAACATTGTATAATTTAGAAATATTTAATTAATTATTAATTCTAATAAAAATAAATCTAATCAGTTCAATTAGAAATAATTCATAGATTGTGAATTGAATAAATATAAACCTTAGATTTTTTTACATAATTGTTTTAGATCCTATTTAATTAATTATCATATAAGCTTAATTTAATTTTAGTTTAAAATATTTTTTTTATTTTAATTTCTTTAAATAATTGAGAAAATCCTAATTTTGATACTTGTCAATTATTTATTATGGAATCGACATTCTAGTTATATACTAAATTTTTTATTATCGATATATACATTTTTAGAAATATTCGAAATTACTTAATAACTGTATGTGCATTTACAAAAATATCCGCAGTAAAACTCTAAACTGTAATTTTGAGCATGTTTCCTTATACATGTACTTCAAAATATAAATCAATATGCAGGGATGAGGATAGGACAATTTCCAATATTGCTTTCTATTATTTTTGTAAAGTCTGTATTTCTTGTCAGATTGATTGCAGTAATGGCAGATGCTAGAGATAATAAAAATTCTATCAGAAAAAACAATACTATTGGATACATAGCTATACCTACTGATTTCAGATTCACATTATTGTTCTTATTCTATGATACGGTATATACGTATATATGATGATGGATTAAGACATTATTCTTCCAAATATTAATAGGGCATCGATTAAACTGAGAAATGAAAATTCTCTTTTATGTCTAGGTGCGGCTATATCCTCAACTATGAATATTAAAATATTCATGATCTAGGAACTGTTTTTTCTTCTCTAATTAATTAGATTTTGATGAAAATTTAAGCTTTCCTGACTTATTGATTAATAACTAAACAAAATTATGAAGGGTAAGTGACCCAGAAAAACACCATATTTTAGGGGTAATTTTGAGTTGATTATTAACTGAAAAATTTTAGCTATTTAGCCACAACTTTTTCGAAATGGTTTTATCTGATGAAAAAAAAAAATCGAATTATACACATGGCATACCAAATATATAAAACCTAACAAATCAATATGTTACATAAATTGTTATGTAAGCAAAACTGTCACATTATCATATCATATAAACAATTGAAAAAATATCAAAATTTAGTAATCATATTAAAAAAAAATCAAAATTTAGTATTTTTAAAAATATTTATATTTTTGTTGCCTTTTTATTTTTTTAAATTATTTTTTTCTATTTCAAAATATTTTTTTAATTTTTTTATCAAAATATCTTTTATTATTTATTTTTAGTTATTTATTTTTTTATCAAAATATTCTTTAAATCTTTTAAGTGAAAAATATTTTTCTAATTGAAACTTTATTTAATTTTCATAAATTCGAATAATAAATTTTTTCTAATAATTTTAAATGAAATATTTTATTATTATTATTATTATTATTATTATTATTATTAAAGCTAAAATAAAATAAAAAAATTTTATTCATTGTTATTCAATGTTATTGAATTTAGGGGTTTGTGAACTAATCTTATTCAATGTTATAGAATTTAGGAGGTCTGTAAGATTTGACTGAACATAATAGTTTAATAAATGAATAGTGAAATGCTGGTAGGAAGGTCATAGGGTACATCGTACCATGAGTTAAAGTATCATCTCCTATAAAATGATACAATTGAATTTTAAGAGATAATCTCTCACATTTAGATATAGTTACTTGATTAACAATAATATATAAATAAATAATAAGAAAGTCAAAAATTAATTATTTTATTTTATTTTAGCTTTAATAATAATAATAATAATAAAACATCTTATTTAAAATTAAATAATAAATATATATTAATCAAAAAATAAAAATGACAAGAAAACTCAAATGGTTTGATGGTTCATCATCATGTTGAAATACTATTATATCTTTGATTCAAATTATGGGCTTATATATATATATATATATATATATATATATATATATATATATATATATATAAATAATGATTTTATATTTATAGATTAAATTTTATAAAAAAAATATTACTGTTTGAATTTATGAAAATTAAATAAAATTTAAATTAGAAAAGTATTTTCACTTAAAAATTAAAAAATAATTTGATAAAAAATGAAAAAAAATAACTAAATAAATATTAGTGAAAATAATAAAAAATATATTAATAAAAAATTAAAAGAATATTTTGAAATGAAAAAAAAAATCAAAAGAATGAAAAGGCAAAAAATATAAATTATCAAAATCAAAAGAATGAAAAGGCAAAAATATAAATTATCTCAAAAATCATTAAACTTTGGTTTTTTTGGGTTAATTACTATTTCTACCATATAGAATGACCCAATACATTAAGTTTCCCTTGATATTTCAAAAATATACTAATCATCCTCATAAATGTCACAATATATTACTAGACCCTTTCATTTATTTTTGTCATTAGTGAACCATTAGTCAACCCTACAAAGACAATAAAAAGATAAAAATACCCTTACCCTTTATTTTTAATTAATTACATTCTATTTTTTGCTTTAAAAATATTTTTTAAGGTTAAAAAATTTATTTTCATATTTTTTGACAAATTTTAAAATAAAAAATAAACAAAAATATTTTATAAAAAATATTTTTTATTTTTTATTTGTTATTTTTTATTTTAAAAAAATAATTTAAGAAGAAATTAAATTATTTCTTCTTAAATTTTTTAATACAAATAAAAAATTCATTTTCATATTTTTTGACAAATTTAAAAATAAAAAATACAAAATATTTTTTAAAATAAAATATTTATTTATTTTCAAATTTTTTATTTTTTAAAAAATAAAACAAAAATATTTTTATTTATTTTTATTTTCAAATTTGTCAAAAATATGAAAATTTATTTTTTAACCATAAAAAAAAAAATTGAAGTAAAAATAGAATGTAGTTAATTAAAATTAAAAAGTAAAGACATTATGTTTTTTACTGCCCTTGACTAACGAAAAAATTAGACGGAATGATCTAATAGTATATTATAATATTTGTCAGAAGAGAGTTAATATATTTTTAAAAGGTCATAAGAATTTAGTGTATTGAATAATTTTATAGGTAAAATAATAATTAACCATTTTTTTCAATATAATTACTAAATTTTAATTTTTTTTTAAATTGATTAATAAAATTAGTTGACGTGACATAATGATGTGATAATTTTATTTATGTGGCATACTGTTTTGTTAGGTCTTGTACACGTGGCATGCCACATTACAATTCGGTCAAAAATTCGTCTAGTGATAATCGAATGAAACTATTTTAAAAAAGTTGTGATTAAATAGTAAAAAAAAAATTTTTAATAATCAACTCGAAATTATTTTTAAATTTTAGTGATTTTCTGAATTAATTACCTAAATTATGAAATTATGAATTAAAATTTAATTAAAGTTAATATAATTGTTGGGCGGAGTCCCACAGTTGAGAGTTTTGCGTGCATCAATCGATAAATACAATGATTTAAGTACAAATTTATAGAAGTTGGAGTAATAAATTGGGATTCATTCATAGAATAAATAAAAAAAAAAAAAAGTGGACTAAAATCACAATTTCAATTATTTCATCTAATTTCTGATCAATCCCTTTCGCAGATGTCAGAAAGATACCTAAGCAAGGGAACTGCCAATGACTCATCAATAGACCTACAAACTCATTATTCATTTGTTCCCCATAACAATGGCATCTAGGGCACGTGACCGTCCATGAGACCATCACTTCCGAATCTCTCATATATGTGTATATTTATATATACAGACACCACCACCACCCCCCTCCACCCTGACAAACTTCTACTCTCTCCTTATTTTGGTGGTGGTGGTGGTTGCACGACCCTCGAGGCAGGGACCGATTCCCTAAATCTATACACGTGTTCAAAATCTATTTTTCTTCTACTAAGTACTTGACTAACAAGTGACACGTATGTGTTATGGGACCATCTCTAGCCAGCTTAAAATCTGACAACTGTATAAAAAAATGCCTTAATGTCTGTCTCTCTATATACCCAAAATTTATACTCATATGGTAACCATTTATCAGTGGGTATGGTGTAGCTGATAACATGTATTAATTATAAGATCTTGTTATAGTTTATAATATTAATTCCAAGTCTTGAGTTGGTGGGAACACGAGGGATTCAAATGTGATCAAAATCTAAAATGCATCCAATTATATTATTGTATTATTTTGAAGTATTGACTAGTTATAGTTAATACATAAGATGATTTTAGTGGATCTTAAAGGCTGCAAAGGATTTGTATATGTTCATGACTTGGTTTCTACCACTAATTGAATTGAAGTGTTTTTTTTTCTCCTTAAAGAAAAAGAGGCGTAATTAATTAGTTTATTTCTGTTAATCGCATTAATGATGAGTATATATTGAACCTTAGCTAGGTAGCTAGTGGACTTCATCTTTCCACGTAAAAAAAAAAAAGAAAAAAAAAAGCTGGAGCCATGTTTCAGTGAGTCACAATTCCAAAAATCCATTTGTAATGAGTTTTCTTCACATTTAACAACAAACTTATTATTAAGTGGATTCCAATTCCTCATTCAACCATACAAATTATATTCTTTTGCCTAGCTACCCTTGAGGGTTTCCCTTTAAAAAACATAACCAATTAAAAGAATATAACTTTTTATGTATCCCCTTCCCCTTATCAAGCAAGAAAAATTAACTCCAAAGATTTTCTAGTAATGAAAAATAAATATGAAGATATAGAATTAGATCCCCTACACCTCAAATTTAATTATAAATGAATGAGTCTTATAAATTTGACTTAAAATAATAAAAGTTAAAAAAAATCATAGCTCGAGAATACTATTTTAAGACTCGGGATTATAGAAATTATTCTCAAAAAGTACCATCAAGTTCGAGTTTCTTTGAGTTCGAGCTTGTAACTAGAGGCTTCAAGTTCTTGCTTTAACAGCACCTCGAACAATCTCAAGAGATTAAGTCTCATGCTCCTCCTCGCCCCCTAGTTAACCAACAAGGTGCAACAAGACAAACCTATCTTCACTGCCGACAATGTCCAAGGTTTAGTTTTTGACTCTATAACTTCTCACTTCTTTTTTTCACTAAAAAACTACTCTCTCCGTTTTTTTTAATCTATCGTTTAAGATTTTGCATATATATTAAAACACTTATTAATTATAATCAAAATGACTTATTTAATTTCATATCTTTAACTTTAATTTAAATTAAGTTATTGTATTCTAATTAAATGCTATAAGGATAAAATAGAAAAAAAGTAGATAAATTTTGTTTGAGAAATTTAAAACGACAATTAAAAATACAAATGGATAAATTTCTAAAACGACAAATAAAAAAAAAAATTGGATAAAGTATCTATTGAGATTGAACAGTTTGTTCATTGAGAACCCCCTAAAATTCAAGCTACTGACTTAATTAGGCATAAAAAAGGTATTGCCTAATTTAAGTTTGTTATCTTAATGTTATTTGTTGATTTTACAGATCTATCTTTTTTCTCTTTTTTTTTTAAGTTCTTTGGATTATTAATTAGAAATTCAAATCTAACAAAGTTTAATTTCTTTTAAAGCTTTTGTTGTACATAAAATGAAAAATAAAATCAATAAACTATAATAGTCTAATATAGTCATGAATATTTGTCTACGTACAAGAGATTAAAAGAAAATTTAAATTTTAATATTTTTTTTTGAATTATCTAATATTATATATATATATATTTAGATAATCATTTGAAATAATTAAATATTTAAAATATTTATTATCATATTTATTTTTTATAATTTTACAACTTTTTTATAATAATTTTAAATAATTATTTATCTAAACGGATATAATAAAATTTATTGTTCAATGACATTTTGACCCAACGATTAGCAAGTGGACTGATATGAAATTTCCCCTGCAAAAGAATATTGACATTAAATATATAATGTCTGACATAGAAACATGATAATTTGAACTACGTGAACCATATCCCACGTGTCATCTTTGTTACGCATCGACCTCTAATCATGCGCACATGCTTCATTTCGAGTCAATGAAACCAAAAAATAACTCAATTTATTAGCATCAGGTCCAATAGGTTGTCCATTATTATTATTATACTCCCTAAACTTTTTTTTTCTATCACTTAAAATTTTATATACATATTAAAACACTTATTAATTAAATTTAAAATAATTTATTTAATCTTATATTTTTAATCTTATCTTAAATTAAATTATTATATTATAATTAAATAATATAAAAATAAAATAGAAAAAATAAATAAATATTATTTTAAAAATTTAAAACCATAATTAAAAATAAAAATAAATAAATTTTTAAATCGAAAAAAAATAAAAAAAGTATTTAATATAATCGCATAATATCTAAATTTATTAGATCATGTTAGAGAAGACTCATAAGAAATAAAATTTATATAATATTTATTTTTTAATTTATAAAATTTAAATTGAAAATCTTATTTAAAAAAAAAAAAAAAAAGTCTTTTAGGGCTCGAATCATTATATTAATTGGAATGTGTCTGAGCTCGTCTTCAACTTCAACCCAAATATACTTGCTTGTTGTGGGAGCTCTATTCTTTCTCAAGTAACATTAAAATCTACAATAAATAATAAATAATTACATAGAGAGAGAGAGAGAGAGAGAGAGACAGAGAGAGAGAGAGAGTAGACTTTGAATCATTTATATCAAGCATAAATTCAAGTAGAAACAGTGAATCAAAACCATTTATAATGGTATAGCTTTATCTTCAAAAATGAAAAATTAAATACTATATATATGCCCAAATTCCAGTCAAAATCAATCAATTAAACTTCATCAATTGTATTGTTAAATATCCAAAGTAGAACTAGAAGTAAAAGCATTACACTTAAAACCAATGATTTGGTTAATTATCGTATTACAATGTTTTCTGACACGACCGTATGATAATAACATGATATTTATGTTAAGTAAGTGAAATCAACCTAAATCAAACCGGCACCAACTATTCTGTAGGAGATATCTATGCTTAACGAAATTGAAGAATTGCTATCTTTTCACTGTCCACAACAACTTTGCAGCTGTACAATGCATTTCTACAGGAATTGTATATCTTCCAGAGCATTATAGTGTACCAGGTTAACAAATTATGAATATGTCAGAGCATGATAGTAAAATACCTGAACAAAATTCAGGGCCATCTAAACAAATTATGAATTTTGAACGTGGTAATATTTACAGAGAACTTTCAACTACTCAGCCATTTATGATTGTCCAGGAAACTTGGTGTTAGGGCTTGGATAACAAATATTAAAGTTTAGTGATTTTTTTTTAATCTCTTCTGTTTGGTTGTTGAGTTACTCGACGTGGTCCGATTTTAAAATTTTTATTTTTCAGGTAAGCCCCTGATTTTCATAGAAGTTTTCCTTCTGAAAATTGTGGCTCAAGCAACACAGATTCATTTAATACATTATACTTGCTCTGTCTATTTCTTTTGTGTATTGCTACTGATAACCTATAACAGGAAGTTTTATGGGATAAATCCTCTCATACCTGAATCTGAGGCTATATGTGCACTATTTTATTCCATATCATCAACTCATGTAAGATTAGAAGCTGCTGGTCATTTTCTTTTCATTTTAGACTAAAGCCATATTATATTCTTTCCTGCAACAATCAGGTTATACCACTTGTCCTAAGTAAAAACAGTCTGTCAATCATAGAAATGTTTAATCTATCTACATGCTTGATTTACTAGAAAATAAATAACTAACCAACAATGACTTGCAATAGTTTATCAGAATTAAAACACAACTATATTACTAACTTCTTAAAACTATCTGAAGTTGCAATAGCTTGTGCTAAAGAGTGACGTGCTTCAATAGAACTTGCGATAGATTGAGAAGGTCGTGCCCTTATTGTAAATGCATTTAATCAAAAAGTGCATCAAGTATATACAAAATAAATAATACAAAAACATACATATGACAATCCAATAAGAAAAGAGGAAATGACTGTTGTGACACAAGCAAGGACCAACACCAATAAGTCTCATACATAATCGAACCCAATTATCAGAAATCTCGTTTAATTTTATCACCAAAGCTTTGAGTTGTAGGGTATTGTTAAGGGGTTTTGGGATTGTGATGATCAGGGTTTAAGGGTAGTGTTGAATGCAATACTTTCAATGAACAAAATATTGGTCATGAAGATTTGAGATGGAAAACTGACACTTTTTTAAGGGTGATGAGCGTTGAAACACAAAATGAATGGAGATGGAAAGAAGAGGGAGTTTGGTTTATCTTTGCTTCAGTGAAGTTAACCGAAAAAAATTACAGTGACAATTGTTATGACCCAATTACATTAATAAAACCTAATTTTATTTGGGTAAATCCTATAAACCCAAATCAAGAATAAAAAAGAAACATTGTAACCTAGGCTAACTTTTGAGTCTAAGATTTTATTTTTTCCGAATAAAAGATCAAATAGAGAGCATTGGAAGGAAATCATTGCGAAGATGTTTTCTAAGAATCTCTCTTAATATGTCATTTAATAGACTAAAATTTTATGTCAAAATGAATAATTAGGAGAACTCCTCAATGCATTTAGCCAACCATTGTAAAATTACAAATCCTTACGTGCCCCCTTGTACTAGAGTAGTTACAATGATGTACAAGGCCTTCAAGCCAAGAAATAGTAAAAAATTCTTCTTTTCTTTTTTACCCTCTTTCTAGGCTCTATTTTTCACGTCCGCTCTAATTTTAAAACTTGAACAAGAAATTACATAGTTTCTAATTAATCCCACCCTTAATTACGTGATTTCTTGAGGAGGGGTGGGTCTCATATACATATACATATATGAACTTCTACTACTCTTAATTAATTAATTTACACCCTTATTGGCTGATCTTGCAATGATACCATTTTCCACTCTACCAAACGCTGCAAAAAATCCATAACCTGCAAAGAATATTCCAAATATACATGTAAATAGTCATGCAAAAGTTAATATAATTATATGGAAAAAGTGCAATTAACAAATTACAAAAACTTCATATTATAATTTTAAAAAGGTCATTAAGAACTTGCCTGGGTTGGCTCCTGTAGAGAATAAGAGGCACTAGTGTCCTCAGGAAATTTAGATACTAGGATACCAAAACCTTGTCCTCTTTCTCTTAATACCTCGTCAATGAAAAAAATTAAATAAAGATTAATTAATTAATTAATTGATTTACTTATTATTATTATTATTATTGTTATCATTATTAGTATTATTAGTATTATTACTATTATGGATGACATCGGATCGGATATGCAGCGGGATTTGACACTCATATCTTATCCATTTTATATTAAGACGGGATGAATTTAAAAGCAAAAAAAGGTGCGTGTGTGTATATATATATATTGTTAAAAAATATATAATATATTTATATATGTGTATTAAATGTGTCATTATGTATATTTTATTTAAAAAATATAATTATAATATAAATAAATATATGTACTAATAAATAAAAATTTAATATGAATTTATATGTATTAAAATAATATATATAATATAAAATATATAAACGAGTATATGGGGTGGATTTAGACGAATATGTCAATATATATCCCTTCTCCATTTATCAACAAGGCGAATTAAACGAAACCCTACGGAATATGTTAAAATTATCATCCCAAATTACTATCATTATTATTTATTTCTTGTTTAAGCATTAATTACCTTGAATGCATCTTCATCCGTTCGATCATCTCCAATATATACAGGAAAAATATCGGTACAATTGGCAAATCCTGTAGTGTCAATTTAAAATTAATTAGAGATGAATTGATTAATTAAGGATTAATATTGTACTGTTTAGCCTTTAATTAATTTATTTACTGATCAATAAAGTAATTAGTGGAGGAGGTTACTTCATTTGAGACACATAATTGAATAGTAATATTTTTTTGTAGGATTATATTATATTTAAATTTACTGAATCTGATTAATTTAATATCGAGTTAAAGAGATTCATAAAGGGATAAAACTCTCTCAATATTTATTTTTTATATTTATAAAATTTAAACTCGAAATTTTATTTAAGTGAAATAAGCTCTTGAACCAATTGACACTAGTAATTGAACAGTAATTTATTATGTTTAAAACATACCAAGTGACTGCAACAAAAATTCAAGAGCCTTCCCTTTGTCCCATTTAATAGTAGGACGGATTTCCAGTACCTGTATTTAACCAATTATTATTATTATTATTATTATTTTAAATAAAAATAAAAAATTAGTAGATGCTATGTCACACCTTCCTTCCTTGAGTAAGTCGAAGCTTGGGGTACTCCTTCAAAACTGACCTAACCACTTGGGCCAGTTCACTCCATTTCTGTGTATATATATTTTGATGCAAAAATTAGTTAAAAATAACACATTAAAAAGTATATACAAAGTATATAACAATAGTTATTATTATTGTTATAAAGAATATTAATCATTATAACAATATAACTATGATTGATTCTTTACCTTTTCATCAACACGTCGAAAATGAACAGAAACGCAAAACTTATTATTCTCCACTTTAGCTCCTGGAGTGGATTTAATTTTCTCTACCAATTCATTGTAAACCTGAAGATTTATATTAACCACCAGCGACAACTAAGGCTTCACCCGCAATCGAGTTCTCAAAGTTAATCAATACTTATTTTAATTACGTTCTAACAGTTTTTTTTTTTTTAATTAAAGATTAGGACACAACAAACCTCGTCGATCATGGGTAGAAATCCACTTGCAGGTTGAAAGATAAGAGCTTCACTACCCTGAAGAAGGTGAAGATAATAGAATTGAAATGAGGAAAAAAGAAATTAAAATTGAAGCTAGTGTTAAAAGCTGACTCACTTTTTTGTATTTGGAGTCTTTGGCTGGTCCCTTAATGTCCATGCCATGGCTTCCAGCATAGTACAGTTCTGCTAATCGTACAAAGTTATAGACCTACAAAAAAAACAAGAATACAAAAAGAAAAATCAAACCCAAAAACTATTAAAAGAAAAATCAATTAAATTTAATTTAATTAATAAATATTTGCATTCAAAGCAAAGAACAAGAAACCAAAATAACTTTTGAATGTACCTTGTCTCTGCATCTCCCACTCACTATAGCAGTAGGGAAATACCTCGCAAGCTTTCTTACTGTTGCTCTCATCTAATTCGAAGATCAGATTATATATTATATTCAGTAACATTAATATTCATAAATATTATAAAGAAATTAAAATTTTAAGAACAGGTGATTACCTTCTTGGACATGAAAGCTCGATCTGGGTCGTCAACAATGGGAGAAAGGGTACCATCATAGTCTAAAAACATTGCTATTTGTTTTCCTTTTGAAGCATCGATTATCTCTTCAAACATGTCTAAGGCTGATGGGTGGCGGAGCTGCAAATGTCAGAAAATAAAAGGTCAGTTAAAAAGATCATTGTTTTTGTTTTGTTCTGTTATTAAGTGCTCACAATCGATGAGTCTTCCGTTAGAGAAGGCGTGGATTTTAGATGGGTAGGAGATGAGGCTCTCATTGAATCAACCCAGGCATTAATCCTTGCTCCTCCATTGATTTCAAGATTCTTTAAAAGTTTCTTTCTTGAAATGGAGATGCACCCAGCAGGAGCCGCCGGTGGCTTTTGAGCCGCGGTGGCGAAGATAGAGGAGTTAGATACATGAACTGTGATTGCCAAATTGATGGTGGATTTTGTATCAGACACTACCACATTTTGGTTTGTCATCTAGGCTCTAATTAATTAATGTCCCTACAAAAACAATCCAGAAAAAAATCTGTTTCTTTTTTATTATAAAGAAGTGGAAAACAAATTCACATCTTCCTCGAACTTAATAAATCAATAATCAAAACAGACTCATTTGAGAAAAATTAGGCCTTGAAATTATACCCTGAAATATATTAGGTTCAAGAAACAGAGTGATCTGTTTTTATAAATCTTTAATCTCAAAAATGGCGAAAAATAGAAAGAGAAAAATGAGAGAAGAGAACAAAGATTTGTAGTAGGGAAGAGAGAGAGAGAGAGAGATACAGATTATATGTGCTTGTGAGGGAGACAGAGCCGAATGGTCGATTTTATAGTTGGAACCAGACGCTAACGGACGAGCAAGCTTCATGTACCCCCACCACTCCTAAACTCCAAAAGGTAGGACCCACTTAAGTAGGAAACATGAAAAGGGACCCACTTCCTCTGTCCCACCCCTAAATCCTAACCTGGCCCACAATTTTCTTGCCATGTAGCCGTCTTCCATTACTTCTCTGCCAGCTAAGAGATTTTCCACGTGGCCGACATTCCATGGCTAATCCATGTTTTCTGGTCTGTTTGACACTGCATTTAAAATGTTCAGTAAATTATTTTTAAATTTTAATAGTTTATTAAAAATAAATAACTCAATTTTAAACACATATTTAAATATTTAAGAAAGAAGCCATTAAAGTTTTCTTAATTAGGAATTATGGTCTCAATAAAGGGAATATATATATATATATATAGTTTGATCTTTTAATATTTTGGACTCTATGAAATTTTTTTTGATAAAATAAAATTTATGATTTACACTGTCACAGTTCTAATTTCATTAGTATCTACTGATATATAATTTATGTGTCAATAGTAACATTTATATTACATAAGCATCATATAACAAGGATTAACAAAGTTAACCTCTAAATTTTATATTAATAATAAAAAAAACTCTAGACCTCATTTTGTAAAAAAAAAAATAACATATTATAAAATATAAAAAAATTAAATCACATGATATTTTTATATTTTTTTTGCTAATTATTAATTATTAGAACGCCTCATGTAATGTGAAATAAAACCGACAGCTCAAACTATCTACCTGTTTTATTATATTTGCAAATGTGCAAAAAACCAGCTGCTGTCTGCTTTATTTTTTATCTCCATACTATACCCTCCAAAATTTCCAATTTAGATGTAACCAAACCCTTTTATCCTATCCATCTACTCAACTACACGTCTACACCCACCTTTTCATCATGCCACGAGCCTTACCATAATATCTACAAATCCACATATCAACAACAATGTTTATATCAAATTTTTATTTTTTTTTAATGAAAAAAACAACAACAGAGAAACCACATCGCATAATTTGTAATATAAGTAACTTCACAAATATCATGTAGCAAAAGGTTGAGCATTCCTTACTGTGAGATCAAATCATTACCAACTTTCAGTCTACTTTCCCTACGAATTAACCAATCATCACTAATATTAGCCTCATTAAAAAAATGGAAAAACTTTCACCCTCCAATCTCTTCTCAACAATTCCTTAATACTTCTAATAAGGTTAGTAGAAACATTAAATTCCACTTCTATGTTGTTAATTAATCAATTTTATCACCATAAGACTATCACAATCAACCTTGAGAAAACGAATGCCTATATCAATTATGAAGTCATATGATCTTACGTCAAGTTTCATATTGCAATTTATAAAGAAAAATGTGGATACAATATTTAAAAAAATTATATTTTTTATATTCAGGTTAAATTCACATGAATATGTTTAAATTACAAATCATTTTCTAATAAAAAATTATTCTTGTGGTAAAAATTTTATTCTTAAGATTGTTATATTTTATTTTTAAAGTGAATTTTTTTTTTACTTTTTAATTATAAAAATTTCAAATGGTTAAGTATATATATATATATATATATATATATATATATAAACAATGTGAATATTAATTACAAGTATATGGCATTTCAAATTAATTAATAATTTAATAATTTAATATATATATAAAAAAAAATTTAAGAGAATATGTTATGTAACCTCAATTTTAGCTTTTAGTCATATTATAGACTTATATTATGAAAAATTGTATTTATTAATTGTTAATTAATTGATAAAAAATAGAAAAAGCCAGGGACAGAGGTTACATTAAAAAAAATTTATTAATTTATAGATAAATTTAATTGATTTGTTCAAATTCAATTTTTTATACATAATTTTTTTTTTCGATTTATTCAAATCCATTTTTTATAAAGATTTTTTTCCTAACTCGTATAAAATTAATTTTTTTTTTTTACTTTGTCCCTAGAAAAAGAGAAATGTTTGTTCCCCCATATAGAAGTAGTAAACCAATAATAATTTTGATATGGTTTTTGGTAAATGAGTATATAGCCTGGTTTAATTTAGCTGTTCGTAGCAGCTGTTAGCTGTTACTGATTGTAACACCTGAGATTTCTTTTACTTGTATATATTCTGAAATTCTTGTAATGATATATATAAGATTTTTTATGGAATGTTTATTTTGAAAGTGAGATTTATTTATTTTGATTTGAATTTTAAAGTTTGTGTTTGTGCAGAATTTTATGAATTTATATTCAAAACTTTAAAGAAAGAATATGTGATATGTTATAGGCTCATGTGTCTAGTATAAGTGAAAGGAAGAATCGAGACATTTAGACTTTTGTAGCTCAAGATAGAGCTGGTTTAGCATGTGCTGCCGAAATGAATTTTTTTCAGCTTCTGTCGTGAACAGTGCACATAAACAGTGCTCGTGAACAGTGCATGTGAACAGTAACATGACATTGCATATGAACAGTAGCGTAAACAGTGCATGTGAACAGTATAATCGAGATTTTTTGCAGTAATTTTTCTTCAAAACTTCATTTTTTCTTTCTTTCTTCTTCTCTTTTCTTTTCCATTTCCTATTCCTCTCAATCATAAGTCATTTTTCTTCATTTCAAATATTTTAATACTCCAATTAAACCTTATTAATGCTAGAAAATACAAATTAAAGACTATAAAAACATCAATTCAAGTCAAATTTTTCAAAATTTCTTTAGAGGAGAAAATAAGGTAATTTTCTCAAATTTTTTCTCTAACTTGAGTTAAGTTTTTTGTTAGCTAGAACAGTTATTTTTAAGTTGTGGGTGATCTTTTGTGAGTATTAATGGCTAATATTTATGGCTAGATTTAGTAGTTATAAGGATTTATGATTTTTGGATAAATAGTGCTATGAATAGTAGATTTTCTCTATAACTATTATTCGTCCTTTATTAATAGTTAAATTAATGTTAGAATTTGTTTATACAGACTCTAAGGAGCTTAGAATTTATGGAGGATTATTTTATGTGATTGTTTTGAGAAAACCCTAAATTTTGAAATTTTGGGGATTTTTATTTAAGAGAAGAGAACTCAAGAAATTAAACATATTTTGGATTTGAGTAAGAATTGAGCTTGGTTAGAAAGCTTTTTGGTGCTAAGAGGTAATTGTGGATTTCGTTTCATGTGAATGATTCTCCATATGAGAATTTTTGCTAAAGTATATTATATTCATATATATGTAATGTTATTTATGAGTTCAATTTATTGAAACCCTGCTTAAATAGAATTTTTGAATATTAATAATGACTTGGTTATTTTCCTTGGACCAAGTTCATCAATAAGCCTTTGTTATGCATAATATGATATATTATTCATATGTTGTGATCTCTTGATCACTTTTAATTACTGTTAAACCAATACTTGATATGTATATCAAGGAACATACATTATAGAATACTTTTCCCAATAAGAGTTAATTTATTTATCTAATATGCACAGAGAAAACCTAATTGATAAGGTATAGTATCAGTGTTCCACTTAAAGGGGATCACGAGCTGTAGGCATATGTCTGCGCAAGCATATGTACCACGTGAAGGTAGCAAGACTATCCAAATGTTATGATATGATATTAGTTTTATGTTATGTTTATTTGATAATGTCATTCTTTATTGGCATTTATGTTCTTAAAACGAATCATGATTTGATATTTATATACGTATTATAAAATGATTAGATAGTGTTACCATTTATAAGCACTTATGATATTAATATTTATATTAAGATTTCTTTCTAATACCCTGGTACATGTTCAAGATTTGCTATTTAAGTATTCTATATATGTTATTCATTCTGATTGTTCACATCTTACTAAGTTAAAGGCTCACCACTCTTCTGTAAATTTCAGGTTCTAGCTTAGCTCAAGAGAGAGTTAATCCTGAAGACATAGCTTCTTGATTTCCTTCTTCACAAGAAGACTCTTTTATGTAATATTTTAGATAATAGTTGAATTATATATATGTATTCATGTCTATGAGAAGTATACTTTTAGAAGTTCTGTAGATGTGTATGATATTGTTTATTCTTTTGTTTTCATGGATGACATTGTAGACTTTCCTTTGTTCCATATTAATGTTAGAATTATCTTTTGATCGGTAAGAAATAAGAAGAAATGTCATATCAAATTGATGAGATATATAAGATATGTATGTTTGGCATGATGCTAGTATGTGTTGTATGCTTGATCTATGTTAGCTAAGGGTTCTACGGGTATATGGTGATTTTATGCCTACCCTTGCCCTAGGATCATCGTACCGGAGGTTTTGGGTTGTGACACTGATAGTTGTTAGCTAGTAGCTGATGGCTAATAGCTAGTGGCTGATAGCCAGTGCTGGTGGTTGTTATCTAATAACCGATTCTTGCAGGTGTTTGGTAAAATTATTATTAGTTGTTAGTTGTTACTATATTTAATGATCATTAAGAATAAATATTAATATTTATTCTTTATTTAAATATTATTTTTAAAAGATAATTTACTTTTTTTTTTTACTTTAAAAAGTACGAATTTTTTTTAAAAAGCTTCAAATTGAAATTTTTATAAATAATTATTTTTTTTTACTATCTAACAGCTACCGAATAGTTAACAGTTGTTAATAACCAAACATTATGGTGTATCTATTAAGAATAAAAAAAATTAACAGTTGCATTTAAAATTTTACCAAACACCCACTATATCATCTTATTTTTGTATTTATGGATTTTTTGGGAGACAAAACAAAATTGAACAACTGTTACACGTGAACTTATAAGCTTGTTGTCGAAGCTTGAATAGACCCTTTTCGTGCCTAACCTCTCTCAGGCAGCCATATAGCCTTTCATTATATGTTTAATAGTTTTAAACCCGCACGTTGTAGATTGTAATTATAATTTTTTATTAAAATTTTAAAAAATATTATATTAATATGTATTTAAATTGATGATTATTTTTTTAAATAAAGATTAAATAAATAAATCAAATATATATCTAAATTTTTACTACAACTTTGTCAATATATAATTATGACTTATATTAAAATTAAATCTTAAAAATGTAGGATCGAATAAAGCAATATAAATAATACTAAAAATAAATATGAAATACATTTATTAGTTTCTAATAATTAAATATAATAATAGTTTGTTGATATCAACATATTGCGTGATTATAAAATTATATTAATTTATTCTTAAAATTTTTATTTATTTATTTATAATATCATTTAAAATATAAGATAAAATAATAAAATTTTATATATGTATATGTATATATTATATCATCATATAAAATAAAAAAAGTTTATTAGTATATATTACAAGATATTATTGATGAGTCTAAATTATAATAATAATATTAGAGATATTTGTGTAAATTAATTTTATCAAATTTATATGTTCTTATTTTATTATTATTATTTTACTTTGATAGTGTATTTTGTGATTTTTAGGTTTATTAGAAGATTTTACGAAAATTAAAAATTAAAAATAAAAAATCGAAACTCATTCGAATATAAGAGGAAGCAAAGGAAAATTAAGAAGTGGAAACCAAGTGTAAGAAGGAAACAATAAACTTATTTGTACGATATCCTCTATATATACAAGTTCACATGCCAAAGCAAGAAGTGAGCCACCTGTAAAACTTCTGCAACCATTAAAAAGAGCAAATTAAATGATGAAAAGTAATGGGCCACAAGCAAAGTTTAAAATTTCAATACTTGCATTTTAGATGCACGGCCGTGCACAATGAAAAATTATTTAGCTGCTGTTCCATTTTTCAAAAGCATAAAAATATGTACAGCCATGCATGTCATGCTGCATGGCCATGTAATATTTAGGGTCTGATTTTGTACGATTTTTGAAGATTTTGATGGCCAAATTCTCTTAGTTTGATCCTACTTCAATTCCATTAATTATTGGTGAATATTCTAGTTATTTGGAGACTTCTAAACCTTCCTAAACTCATATTTAAATGTCTATATATAGAGGGAATTATATCAATTTGAGGGAGTAGAAGTTTGATTCATGTTATTATTATACAAGTTTAATATTTTAGTTTTAGAGTTTTATTTGAAGATTTAGCAAGGGAAGAGTTGAAAATTGACAACTTTCTCCACCAAACTAATTCTTCAAACTAGTTTCTTCTTAAACTTATTATTTTAATTTCAATAAAATTCAATTCAATGTTTAATCTTAGTTTGTTTATTATTTTAATTATTCTCTTCTTTTACATGAGTAACTAAACTCATTTTCTAGAATATAAATATAGTCATTTGATTTCACCTATGATTATTTATATTTGATTAATTGGTTAATTAATTGGAATTAATCTATTGTCTTAGAGCTTAATTTTTGTGAATAATTAATCAATACTTATATATTTAAGGTATTGTGTAAAGCAGCGAGAGTGGAAGTGTAGACACCATATTTTGTTCAGCTTCTTTTAAAAAATATATATTTCTTTTAAAAAAAATAGGATTTTCATGTTTTTATCAATTTGTTCAAAAATATTAAGAATAATTAAAATTTAAAAAGAAATAAGAATTTTATAATTTTAAAATTTACATTTTGAGAAAAACAAACAAAGAATAAAATTGAATTTAAGTTTTTGCCCAATTTTAATTATTTAATTATTACTTTATGTTTGTTTTAATTAATTAGATTAAGGTGTGATTTTTAGACCCAAGAATAGAAAGCCCAAATTTTTTTTTAGCCTAATTCAATCTAACCCAAACCCAAATTTTAGCTTATAGGTTAGAATTTTCCAGAATTAAGAGGGGGCTTTTAGTCTTTTCACATTATTTTCCCCTAATTTGTTCCCTTTATAAGAGAAAAGTTACAGCAAAAAATTGGGTGGGAGCCATCATTTTCTCTACAAAATTATTCTACTCAGCAACTCCTCTCTCAAAAAAAAAAAAAACTCTTTGAAAACTAAAATACTCTTTGCTCTCCCTTTGCAAAAATCGGAAGAAGAAAAAAACAATAGAAAAAAAAAACATTCATCTCCTCTTAAAAAAAATTGATTCTCTCTGGCTTTCCCGACCGAGCCCTCGATTCACTCTCCCTAATCTCACCACCGCAATCTCTTCTGATTTTAATCATTTGTTGGACTAAATCGGAGCCCAAAATGTTAAACGATGCCATCTGCTTTTGTTTCTGATTTCCTACTTGCGGTTCTGTGATACCGATTTACTGGTTTATGGTTTGGTTTTGAGCTATCTATGTCGATTTTATGCTGGGTTTTTAGTGGATTGCGATGATATAATTCCTATTTTGTAATCTGTCTTTGGGTTTATCTGTGAACTAATTCAGAGGTTCAACTATATCCTGTGATTTTGGGATTTTGTTTGCTGGGGCTGGTTTCTATATCGTTGTTCTGTGGATTTAATGTTTATTTTGGCGTTTGATCCATTGTATTGTTGATTTGGATTTTCTTAGATCTGTTACTTGGCTTTGGGTTTGGTTTTGACCTGTGTTTTATGGTTTTGTTACTTGACTACCCTTTCCGTGAGTTTCAGTTAGTTAGATTTCATTCTTGAATTTTTGTAAAACGGGTCTATTTTTCATGGGTTTCGGTTTATTTTCGATATCTATTATGTATAGTTTAATTCTGTGTTGCTTTGATTTTGAGGTTTCCCTTTGGTTAACGATTATGGGTTTTATTTCGGGTTCGGTGGTTGAAAGCTTGTTCTGATTTTGGTTGCATTTTCTGGGTTTTTCAATTGAGAGTTCAGTTGCTCTCTATGATATTGGATTCGCATCTGTTGGGGTTTTACTGATTCCTAATTTCAGTTGTTTGATTTTATCACTAAGTTTGTTTCTTTGAATCTGGTCCCATTATCTTCAATGAATTCAGTGGTAATTTTCCTGTTTTTGGGCTGTGTTTTAACCTTTTTAACATGAACATGCATATAAATTTTTATATATAATAAGTATATATATATTTTCATTAATTAATTTATGGACCTTCAAACTTTGAAATTGATTCATATAAGGGTTTTGGTTATGTGTAATATCTGTCATTTTGTAGTGTTGTATTGATTTTGTATGATTGAAGAATTTCTTTTGATTTTAAATGTGAATGTTGAGAATTTCATGAATTTTTGATTTTTAATGCTGCAGGATTTTGTGATGATAATTTCATATTCTTAAAGACAAAATTTGATAAAGTGTAAAGCATGAAAGTTGTAAGTTTATGTCTTGACTATAATTATGTAAAATGGTTTGGCAAGATTCTATGTATATGATGAGTTGTGTTTATTTGAGCAGGACTAGTCTGGTTGAGAGTTTCTGCAGGGATACAGTGTCTATTTGGAATTACTGGGAATGACTGAGGCAGAATTAGCTGAAGGTGTGAACATGAAAAATGTTCCTTTATGTGTTGTGAAGATGACTGTAAAATTTCAAATTTTTTGGATAAGTGTACCTCAGTGTAGAGTGGGTTTTATCATACTTATTTGGAGAAATTCTAAGGTAGCAAGTCTGGGTGACTTTTGGAGAGTCACCATGGTCTGTGTGTTGATTCTTTTGATTTAAAATTTTGATATGTTGTGCTCCTGCATGTTGATTTTAAGTGATAAAAAGAATTAGTAAGTTTGGATATTTGTATCTCATTTGCGAGCTGGCTAAGTGTGGGATCTTCAAGCAGGAATTTAACTTAGAAGAATTTGTTATGGCGAGCCAGCAAAATGCGAAGAGGCATTTTGCGAACTGGCAATGTGAAGTGGCAGAATGGAAAAGTGGCGAAGTGAGTTTGTCGAAGTGGCAATTGGGGTAGAGAGTAGGCGAGGAGCTTTGGCGAAGAGGAAAGACGAAGAGCTTTGGCGAAGAGGAAAGGCGAAGAGCTTTGGTGAAGAGGATTTGGCGAAGAGGATAAGGCGAGGTGGCATTATGCGAAGAAGCATTATGCAAAGAGAGAATGTGCGAAGTGGCAGTTCGCGAAGAGGCGAAGAGGCGAAGAGGTATTACCGAGATGGCATATGCGAGAAAGAGTTGCGAGGAGAGTCTGGCGAGGCAGCCTACGCGAGGTAGCATATACGAACTGGAATGTGCGAGGTAGCATTGCCAGATCAAAATTGGCGAGTTGGCCTAGGAGAGGGAGCTTTGCCGAGGCAGACTGGCGAGCTGGTTGGAGTGTTTTTGTGGAAATGTTTATTTAAACCCAGTGAACCCCCAATAGCGTTTCACGATTTTCTTTCTTCTACCTTCGATTAATTTCAGTCTTTTCTCAGAATATTTTAATTTCTTGTCTAAGGCATTAATACTTAAATTAATGCAATAGAACTCTAGATTATTCAGTATAAAGGCAGAAATCATCAGATTTGAGCAGTAATTTCAGAATTTCAGTTTGAAGAAAATAAGGTAAATTTTCTTCCTAAATTATTTTCTTTGGATTTATTTAAGTCTATGGGTTAGGATAATTAATACCGGGTATACAAAATTTATTACTAGTGATATGAAGCTATTAATGGTAGTTAATGTGGGAGAAATCAACTTGGTGAGACTGCCATGAACAGTAAGTCCAAAAATTTAATGCAGATTTTCTTTAAAAGATTAATGAAATTGTTGTTGGGAATTAAGAATAGAGACTCTAAGATAATTAATTAATAAGAAATCATGTGGAATTTTATTGGTTTGGAGAAATCCTAATTTTGTATATTTGGGAAATTTCTTAGGAGGATAAATTCAAAATTTGATTGAGGAAATTATAAGTGGGCAGATTGCTAAGAGGAAATTAAGAGAAAATTTGTGTAAGAGGTAAGTATAAACATCCTATTTAATTATTGTTCTTTGAAATTAAAATGACCAAGTATTCTTATATTTGATTATCTATTGTATTTATATATTTATATGCTTGAATAATGTGAATGGCTTGATCAATTTTCTTGGATCAAGTACATATATTCCTTGCTTGTGAACCCGATTTGAATGATGTTATTTGATGACGGTCTTGCGACCAATGTACTTCCTATGAGATTGAAACCCATGACCCATGGATAGAATGTTCTTCCCAATGAGAGTAAATTCATTAGTCCATTGTACACTTTGGGAGCCCAGCCGATAGGATTTTTATCGGTGTTCCACCTAGAGGGGGCCAAGAGCTCTAGGCGCATGCCTGGCTAAACATGTGTGCATGTTAAGGTAGCAAGGCTACCGATACGTTTGATATGATATGAGATCAGTTCTTCCAAATGAGATTTGATAATGTCATTCTTTGTGGGCATTCTATGTTCTAAATATGAACCATAATTTGATTTATGACATTATTTGATATAGCCAAAAATTATTGTGAGAACCATGTTTCCTTCAAGCAAAGTTTACGATTTCTTTCATGCCTATATGTATAATTATTTGTTCATGACCATGATTCGATATTCAGTTCTTATTGTATAATATTCATATCTTACTGAGTTGAAGGCTCACTCATTTTCTGTGGATTTCAGGTGATAGCTTAACTCGTGAGGGGGCTAATAGAGAGGATCGAGCTTCTTGACTTGCTTATTCCAAGAAGCTTCATTGTAATGATTCTTTTGAGATATTTTGTATATTTAATTAATGTTATTATGACACAATATATATTGGAGTAAACTCTAGAGCTCCGTAGTTAGTCATTCGAGGATATTAGTATATTTTGATGTATGATTGTTATCTTTTTGGGTACTCTTATTCCTCAGTGATGTGAGATGTCTCTTTTGATCATTAAGGAACAAGAGAAAGATATGAAATGATAATAGAAAGATAATATTAATATTTATTTGTATGTATGGACATAATGATGGTATGATATTAAGATACTGTAAATGATATAATTTGTATGAGATTTATGATTTGTGAGTTCTACGGGTTTATGGTACCCTTAAGCCTACCCTTGCCCTGGGACCGTCACACCACTGGAGTTGGGGTGTGATATTATGGGATTCCATACTGCTGCCTATGAATCGGATTTTGCGGTTTGGAATTCATCTTTGCGACGGGATTCCGTCGTTCACAATGAATAGGCAAATTAATATTTTCTTTTAAAAATAATAATAATCAATAATCAATAATTAGCTCATGAGAAAATGGAAACTTATGCTGATTTGGATTTGATTTGAAATGGATATTCTGTTAATTTTGGATTCCTTGTATATATATATATTTGTGAGTTTTAAAATAAGAGGAGATGTGTTGTTTTGAAATTCAGGATTTTAGTTATCGAATTTGTGATTGGATTCATGTTGAGTTGTTGAAATTATTGAATACTAAAATATGCTTTTGTTTTACAAAAATGTGGTTTTTAAATTTGAGTTGAATCCATGAGGGTTTAAAAAAAGTAAAGGGCTATGATGATGACCGAATCAGCCAAATTAACAGAATAATTAAAAAAAAATAATAATTTTTGGTGGGGTAAAATTAAAATGAAATTATTAACTTTGGTTTGGCTTGAAATGGGTAACATTTATTTAAAGTAAGTTTAGTTATTGTTTTATTTTTTTATGCAAAATTAATTTAATTAATTCTTTTTTATTTATCAATATCAAAAGATAATTTTAATTTTAATTTTAAAATTAATTAGAATTCAAATGAAGGTTATCCAATTTTGAACCCCAAAATTAAAAAATTTTGATTTAAATTTGCAGCAAAAGTTATTAATTTCTTTTAATATTTTCTGACAAAATAAATATGAGCCCTTAAAATAAATAAAATTTATCTATTTACAAGTTTCTATTTTTTTTATTATTTTCTGGCTTTGTTGTCCTTTTGTGTTTATTTATTTTTTCAAGTTTTGCAGGATTTATTTCTTTCAAAATTGAAAGTAGATAAATTCAAAGTGAGCCATATCTTTTGTAAATTTTATTGTATTTTAAAATTTTAAAATTTAAGTTAATTTTATAATTTATAAATATTAATTTTTTTTAAAGTTTAATAAAATTGATTGCCAATTTATTCTAATATATTCACAATTTTTTTTATATATGAATAATTTAAAATAATAAATAATAAATAAAATTAATTAAGCTCGGTTGAGGCCCAAATCAAATTCAGCTTCCATTTTCATAGTTAATTTCATATTTCATTAATACTCGTAAATAATCTTGCAAATAATTATCATTCTGATTAAAAGGAAAATAAATCAATTTGCACTATATAAATAATAAATGAAAAAATATTTTTAAGACCAATTTAATATTTTGAAAATTAACGTGTGGGGTGCCTAACACTTTCCCCATATATTTGTGACTCCCGAACCCAAACTTTGGTTTAACAGATCAAATTTTTAAAGTTTTCTGATTGAGCCTTTTAAAATAATTCAATTGATGGCGACTCCATTTTCATTAAAAATTTAAAAGTTTTATTTTTTCGTCATTTTATCGCGGCGTCTTTAAAAACGTTGTAACAGTTTGGCGACTCCACTAGGGACTAATTTTTCAAAAGAGAGTCACATCTAATTTTCAAACTATTATCTTGGCCTAAAAAATATTTTTATTATTCATAGTGCAAAATTTATTTTTCTTTTAACCAATAAATTTTACTTTTGTTGTGCATCATATTTAATTTGTAGGATTTTTGTTATTCACATTTATCTTTTCTTATTTGAAGCAGCATGGTATTGAATATAATGTAAGGATGCATTTTAAAATAGGTCACTGATCTTTTGCACACACTGTTAGCCCTATACCTGGGCGATTTATCTTTAGAATTAGAAGAAGGCAACTACTGGTACCCGTGAGACTGTGGTCTTCGACAGTATCCATGAAAAAGCCTTTGCTCAGATTGAAACTTGTTTTGTCTATTATAGTACTCGTGGGACTATGAGTCTCAACAGTACTATAAGGGTAAAATAAGGCCCCACTACAAATTAATGGGGGCAATCTAGAGACATTTTTGCCCTATTAAGGAAATAGCATCAACCCATGGCCATGCACTCCAGTGATACAATGTTAGAAAACAAGGGGTATTTGTTTTATCATGTCATTTAATTCATGCTGTAATTTAAAAAAAAAATTTAAAGTAATATATGCATTCGTATACATAAAATAATAAAAATATTTGTCATTTTTGCACCATCATGTAGTATTATTGTTCTTAACTTTCAAAAAAAAAAAAACTTATCGATCGCATCATTGGTCTTCTTGCTTCCTAAAAATCTTGCTTCTTGAAAGTTTTCATAATTTCCAAGATCAAATATCCTCCTGAACTCTCAAATCTTGAGCTTCCTAAAATATAAGATTCCCTGTTTTGAATCTGAGCATATAAAATATGATCTCACATTTATTTTTCTTATCTTTCTGGTGAAGTAAAAGTGAAAAAAAAGGGGGTTCCATGTAACATTTTTCTTTCCTTGGAGTCAATTGACTTTCATCATACCCTAAGTATAATTTTCTCCCCAATCAAAAAAATAGAAAAGATCAAAATCCAAAAAATCTTCCAAAATTGTTTGTGATATTTATTCAAAGTCATTATTAATGGTTAATTATTTCAATTTGGAAAGCACCTAAATCTTATTTTTTTTCTTTAACCAACCAGTATCCCACTATTTTTTTTTCCTTTCTCTTTAAATTTTTATTTCCCCCAATAAATCAATGTTCGAGTTATTCTAAATATTTTGAAGGCTATGTACTTTAAAAATAATGTCCATTTTCACTCCACCCTCATTCATTAACCAGCATTTTCTCTATCAAAATTCATAAACCCACCACCTTTTCCATTGGAACACTTTGGGGCAGACATTTTGAACTCATTCACCATACTTCTATTGCAAAAAGCATCACCTCATTTTAAAAAAATAAAAAGAATCAGCTCTTACCAATTTATTGTTTTGCTCTCATTCAAATAAAATAAAACAGATGCATTTTTAATTCATGGATTATTTTTGATATTTTGATTGTTTGTTATAAGACACTGTTGATAAATATACCAAATATGAAAACCATTCGCTTTAATACACGTTACCTTCAACATACCCCTGCTGTAATATCTGCCATTTTTGAAGTGTATTTGTTGATTTTATATGTTTGGAGAATTTTAGAAATTTTAAATGAGAAGTTTGAAAATTTCAGAAACTTTTATTTTGAGTTGCAGCAGAATTCAGTGTTGACCATTACTTGCTCTTAAAGAAATAATTTGATAAAGTGTAAAATATAAAAATTGTTAAATTAGGTCTTAGCTATAATCTGTAAAATGGTTTGGTAAAATTCTGAGTATGTTATGAGTTGTGTCTATTTGAGCAAGGCTGGTCTGGATGAGAATTCCTGCAGGGTTGCAGTGCATGTTTGGAATTTCTGGGAATAACTGAGGTAGAATTTTTTGAAGTTGTAAACATAAAAAATGTTTCTGTGTGTGTTGAGATGATGTCTGTAAAATTTTAGAATTTTTGGATAAGTATATCTCAGTGGAGAGTGTTTTGTATCAGGACTGTTCGGTTGAATTTTGATGTAGGAGTCTGGGTGACTTTTGGAGAGTCACCACTGTCTGAGTGTTGATCAGTTTGATATGAAATTTGGATATGTTGTGCTTCTATCTGTTGATTTTAAGTGGCAAGGAGAATTGGTAAGTTTGGATTAGTATATCTCATTTGCGAGCTGGCTTAAGGTGGGATGTTCAGGCAAGAGTTTAACTTAGAAGTATTTGGTTATGGAGGGCCAGCATTATGCGGGAAGGCATTTTCGTGGACTGGCAATGCAAGGCGGCATTATGGTGAAGTGGCGAGAAGCTAAGGCGAAGAGAAGTTAGCGAGGAAGCATTGTGCGAAGAGAGATGTGCGAGGTGACAGTTCGTGGAGAAGCGAAGAGGCGAAGGTGCATCTCCGAGGTGGCATATGCAGGGACGAGTCGCGAGGAGAGTTTGGCGAGGCAGCATGCGTGAGGTAGCTTAT